>JAUELO010456570.1:0-12762 GCA_032357855.1 Amphibolips quercusostensackenii | reverse complement strand
GAAATCCACGAATTCAGAGAAATCCAAGACTCTCAGCAATTCAGAGAATACCTAGAATTTATAAAATTCCAAGAATTCAGAGAATTACAAGGATTCAGAGAATTCCAAGGATTCAGAGAATTCCAAGGATTCAGAGAATTCCAAGGATTCAGAGAATTCCAAGGATTTAGAGAATTCCAAGGATTCAAAAAATTCCAAGGATTCAGAGAATTCCAAGGATTCAGAGAATTCTGAGAATTCAGACTTTCAAAAATTTTAATAATTCTAAGAATACGTAGAATTCCAAAAATTCAGAGAAATCCACGAATTCAGAGAAATCCAAGACTCTCAGCAATTCAGAGAATACCTAGAATTTATAAAATTCCAAGAATTTAGAGAATTTCAAGTATCCCAGCTATTTAGAGAATACCTAGAATTGAGAGAATTCCAAGAATTCAGAGCATTCCAAGTGTTCAGATAATTCCAAGAATTCAGAGAACAACACAAATTTAGAGTGTTTCAAGAATTTAGAGAATTCAGAGAATTCAGAGAATTCGAAGAATTCAAAAATTCCAAGAATGCAGAGAATTCCAAGAATTCAGTTAATTTCAAGATTTCAGCATATTCTTAGAATTCAGACAATTCCATGAATTCCAAAAATTCAGAGTATTCCAAGTAAGAAGATTTCACGAATTCAAATAATTTCAAGGAATTATAGAAATTCCATGTATTCAGAGAAATCTAGGAGTTCAGAGAATTAAAACAGCCTAGAGAATTTCTAGCATTCAGAGAATTTCAAGGATTCACAGAATTAAAAAAGTCAGACAATTCCAAGAGTTCAGAGAATTCCTCATATTCAGAAAATTCTCAGAATTGAGAGAATTTCAATAATTTAGATCATTATCAGAACTCAGCGAATTCCAAGAATACCAAGAATTCCAATTCGGAGAATTCCAAGAATTCCAGAAATTCAAAGAATTCTAAGAATTCAGAGAATTCATAGAATTCAGAGAATTCAACGAATTCAGAGAATTCATGGAATTCAGAGAATTCAAGGAATTCAGGTACTTAAAGAAATTCACAAAGTTCAAGGAATTCGGAGAATTAGAGGAACTTAGGCAATTCTAAAAATTCAGATAATTTCTCGATTTAAGAGATTTCTAAAGTTTTAGAAACTTCCAAGAATTCAGATGATTCAAAGAATTCAGATGGTTCAAAGAATTCAGATGATTCAAAAAATTCTGAGAATTCAAAGAATTCTGAGAATTTTGAGAATTTTGAGAATTCTGAGAATTCAGAAAATACCAAAAATTCTGAGAATTTCAAGGATTTACAGAATTTCAGCAATTTGGAGAATTCCAAGCATTCAGAGTTCCAAGGATTCTGAGAATTTCAAGGACTTACAGAATTCCAGGAATTCGGTGAATTCCAAGAATTTAAAGAATTCCAAGGATTCAGAGAATTTCAAGGATTCAGCAAAATCCAAGAAGTCAGAGAATTCCACGAATTCAGAGTATTCCTCGAATTCAAAGAATTCCAAGAATTCAGAGAATTAATTCCAAGTATTAAGAGAACTTCAAGGATTCATAGCATTCCAGGAAGTCAGAGAATTCAAAGTATTCAAAGAATTTCAGGAAGTCAGAGAATTCCAGTTATTCAGATGATGCAAGCAATTAAGAAAATTCCAAGAATTCAGAGAATCCTAAAAATTCAGAGAATTCAACAGAATTCAGGTGATTCAAAGAATTCAGAAAATTCCAAGAATTTAGAACATTCCAAGAATTCAGAGAATGTGAATTGTATTCAAAGAATTCTAGAAAGTTAGAGAATTCTAAGAATTCAGTTGATTCAAAGAATTCAGAGAATTCTAAGAATTCAGAAAATTCTGAAAATTCGTAGAATTTCAAGGATTTACAGAATTCCAGCAATTTAAAGAATTCCAAGCATTCAGAGTTCCAAGAATTTAGAGAATTTCAAGGATTTATAGAATTCCGGGAAGTCAGTGAATTCCAAGAATTTAAAGAATTCCAAAGATTCAGAGAATCTCAAGGATTCAGCGAAATCCAGGAAGTCAGAGAATTCCACGAATTCAGAGCATTCCTTGAATTAAAAGAATTCCAAGAATTTAGAGTACTCCAAGTATTAGGAGAACTTCATGGATTCATAGAATTCAAGGAAGTCAGAGAATTCAAAGTATTCAAAGAATTCCAGGAAGTCAGAGAATTCCAGTTATTCAGATGATGCAAAGAATTTCAAAAATTTTAAGAATTCAGAGAATCCTAAGAATTAAGAGAATTTAAAAGAATTCAGATGATTCAAAGAATTCAGAAAATTCCAAGAATTTAGAACATTCCAAGAATTTAGAGAATGTGAATTGTATTCAAAGAATTGTAGAAAGTAAGAGAATTCTGAGAATTCAGTTGATTCAAAGATCTCAGAGAATTCTAAGAATTCAGAAAATTCAAAAAATTTAGAGAATTTAAAGTATTAAAAGAATTCCAGGTAATTAGAGAATTTCAGGAATTCAGATGTTTCAAAGAATTCAGATGATTCAGAGAATTAAGAGAATTCCAAGAATTCAGAAAATTCCGAAAATTTAGAGGATGTGAAGTATTCAAAGAATTCCAGGAAGTCAGAGAATTCCAAGAATTTAGAGAATTCCAAGATTTAAATAAATTAAAGAATTTAGCGAATTCCTCGATTTTCAAGAATTTGTCGAATTCAGAGCATTCCAGGAATGCAGAGAATTTCAAGGATTAAGAGAATTCTAAGAATGTAAAGGATTCCAAGAATTTAAATAAGTCCAAGAATTTAGACAATTCGAAGAATTCAGATAATTCCAAGAATTCAGAAAATTGTAAGATTTAAGAGAATTCAATTTATTCAAAGAATTCAAAGAAATCAGAGATTTCCAAGGATTCAGAGAATTTCAAGGATTCAGAGAATTCCAGGAAGTTAGAGTTCAAGGAATTCAGAGAATTTCTCGAATTCAGAGAAATATAAGAATTCAGAGAATTCTAAGATTTAAGAGAATTCCAAGATTCAGATAATTCCAAAATGTCAGAGAATTCCAAAAATTCCAGCTATTCACAGAATACCTAGATTCGAGAGAATTCCAAGAACTCAGAAAATTCAGAGAATTCCAAACCTTCGGAGAATTCCAAGTCAGAGAATTCTGAAAATTCAGAAAATCCTAAAAATTCAGACAATTTGATGAATTCAGTGAATTCCAAGTATTCAGAGAATTTTAAGGATTCAAAGAATTTCAATAATTTAGAGATTTCCTGGGATTAAGAGAATTCAAAGAATTTAGAGAATTCCAAACAGTTTAGATAAATCTGAAAATTCAGATAATTCCAAGAATTAAGGGAATTTCAAGAATGTACAGAACTTGGAGAATTTATCGAATTCCTAAAATTTCGAGAATTTCTCGAATTCAGGGAATTCCAGGAATTTAGAGAATCCCAAAGACTTAGAGAATTCTACGAATTCAGGGAATTCCAAGAATTTAGATAATTTCAAGATTTCAGAAAATCCTGAGAATTCAAAGAATTTCAAGAATTCAAAGGATTTCAAGAATTTAGAACATTTCAAGAATTCAGAAAAATCCAACAATTTAAAGAATATAAAGGATTTAGAGAATTCAAAGGATTCAGAGAATTCAAAGGACTGAGAAAATTTCAAGGATTCAGAGAATTCCAGAAAGCCAGAGTTCCAGGAATTCAGAGAATTCCTCGAATGAAGAGAATTCTAAGAATTTAGAGAATTCCAAGAATTTAGATGATTCCAAGATTTCAGATAATCTTGAGAATTCAGATAATCTTGAGAATTCAGAGCATTTCAAGAATTCAGAGAATTTCAAAAATTTAGAACATTTCAAGAATTCAGAAAAATCCAAAAATTTAGAGAATTTAAAGGATTCAGAGAATTCAAAGGACTTAGAGAATTTCAAAGATTCAGAGAATTCCAGGAAGTCAGAGTTCCAGGAATTCAGAGAATTCCTCGAATCCAGAGAATTCTAAGAACTTAGAGAATTCCAAGAATTTAGATAATTCCAAGATTTCAGAGAATTCCAAGATTTCAGATAATTCCAAGAATTCCAGAAATTCACAGAATACCTAGATTCGAGAGAATTCCAAGTACTCAGAGAATTCAGAGAATTCCAAAAATTCTGAGAATTTTAAGAATTGAGATAATTCCAATAATACAGAGAATTCGGAGAATTCAGAGAATTCCCAGTCAGAGAATTCTAAGAATTCAGAGAATTTAAAGAATAAGGGAATTTGAAAAATTCAAAGGTTTCCAAGGATTCAGAGAATTCCAAGAATTAAGATAATTGCAAGAATACAGAGAATTCAGAGAATTCAGAAAATTCGAAGTCAGAGACTTCTAAGAATTCAGAGAATTTAAAGAATTTAGGGAATTTAAAGAATTCAGGGAATTCGAAGAATTCATAGGATTCCAATCATTCAGAGAATTTCAAGGATTCAGAGAATTTCAAGAATCTAGATAATTTCTCGGACAAAGAGAATTCGAAGAATTTAGAAAATCCCTAGAGTTCAGAGCAATCTAAGAATTCCGATAATTCCAAGAATTCATGGATTTCAAGAATTCAAAAAATTTCTAGTATTTTTTGAATTCCAGGAAGTCAGAGAATTCCAAAAATTCAGAGAATTTTGAGGATGCACAGAATTTCAGGATGTCAGAAAATACCAGGAATTCAGAGAATTCCAAGGATTTAGAGAATTTCAATGATTTGGAGAATTTCATGTAGTTAGAGAATTCCACGAATTCAGAGAATTCCTTAAATATAAAGAATTCCAAAAATTTAGAGAACTCCAAGTATTTAGAGAATTTCAAGGATTCAGAGAATTCCAGAAAGTCAAAGAATACCAAGAATTCAGAGAATTTTAAGGATTCACAAAATTCTAGAAAGTCAGAGCATTCCAAGAATTCAAAGAATCCTGATAATTCAGAGAATTCCAATAGTTTAGAGAACTCTAGGATTTCAGAGACTTTCGTGTATTCGGATAATTCCAAGAATTCAGATAATTCCAAGAATTTAAAGATTCCAAGAATTCTAAGAATTTTACCAATATAGATAATTCCAAGAATTTAGAGGATTCCCAGAATTCCAACGATTTATAGAATTCCAGTAAGTCAGAGAATTGTATGAAATCAGAGAATAGTAAGAATTCAGAGAATTCTAAGAATTTAAAGAATTCTAAGAATTCAGAGAATTACAAGTATTCAGAAAATTCACAAAAATTCAGCGGATTCCAAAAATTCAGAGTATTTCTAGGATTCAGAGAATTCCAGAAAGTTAGAGAATTTTAAGAATTTAGAGAACTCCAAGAATGCAAAGGATTCGAATAATTTACAGAATTCCTTAAATTAATAGAATTCTAAAAAGACAGAGAATTCAAAGAATTCAAAGAATTCAAAGAATTGCAAGAATTCAGAGGTTTCCAAGAATTCTGATTATTTAAAGAATTCAGAGAATCTAAGAAATTTAGAAAATTAAAAGAATGAAAAGAAGTAGAGGAATCCAAACAATTCAAGAAATTTAAAGTATTCGAAGAATTCAGAGATTTTGAGGAATTCAGAGAAATTAAGAAATTCAGAGAATTCAAGGAAAGCGAAGAATTTAAGAAATGCAGAGAATTCAAAGAATTCAGAGAATGGTAGGAATTTAGAGCATGGTAGGAATGCAAAGAATTAGAGGAATACAAAGAATTCAAGAAATTCAAGGAATTTAAAGAATTCATAGAATTCAATAAATTCAGAGAATTTAAGAAATTCAAAAAATGCAAGGGTTTCAGAGAATTTAAGGATTTCCGAAAATGCAAGGAGTTAAGAGTATTTAAAGAACGCAAATATTTAGAGAAATTTAAAGAATTCAAAAATTTCCAAGCATTCGAAGTATTCGGAGAATTCAAAGAATTCAGAGATTTTAAGGAATTCAGAGAATTCATGGAATTCAGAGAATTCATGGAATTTAGAGAATTTATGGAATTCAGAGAATTTAAGGATTTTAGAGAATGCAAGGAATTCAGAGAATTCAAGAAATTTGGAGAATTCAAAGAATTCAGAGAATTAAAAAAAATTTAGAGAATTTAAGGAATTCAGAGAATTCAAGGATCTTATAGAATATAAGGAATTCGAAAAATTTAAGAAATTAAGGGAATACAAGGCATTCAAAGAATTCAAAGAATTCAGAGAATTTAAGGATTTCAAAGAATTTAAAGAATTCAAAAAATCAAAGAAACTTAGAGAATTCGAGCAATTCAGAAAATTTAAGGAATTCAAAGAATTCAAGGAATTAAGAGAAGTCAAGTAATTAAGAGAATCCAGAGAATGCAAAGAATACAAGCAATTCAGGGAATGCAAGGAATTAAGATAATACAAATTATTTAGATAATTCAAGGAATTCAGATCATTCAAGGAATCCAGATAATTGAAGAGATTCAGAAAGTTTAAGGAATTCAAAGATTTTAGGGAATTCTCTGAATTCCTTGAATTCCTTGAATTCTCTGAATCCCTTGAATTCTCTGAATTCCTTGAATTCTCTGAAAGAATACCTTGAGTTCGCTGTATTCCTTAAATTCTCTAGATTCCTTAAATTCTCTGAATTTTTGGAATTCTACGAATTCTTGGAATTATACGAATTCTTGGAATTCTACAAATTATTGGAATTCTACGAATTCTCAGAATTCTACGAAATCTTCGAATTCCTTAAATTTCTAGAAGTATTTAGTTTCCTTAAATTCTTTAAATTCCTTGAATTCTCTGAATACCTCAAATTCTCTGAACCACTTGAATTCTCTGATTTCCTTGAATCCTCTGAATTCCTTAAATTCTCTGAATTAATTGAATTTTCTGAATACCTTGAAATCTCTTGAGTTCTTTCAATTCTCTGAATTCCTGAAATTCTCTGCATTCCGCGAATTCTCTAAATCCCTTAAATTTCCTGAATTCCTTGAATTTTCTGAGTAACTTGAATTCTCTGAATTTCTTAAAATCTCTGAATTCCTTGAATTCTCTGAATTCCTAAAATACTTTTTATTCCTCAAATTCTTGTAAGTCCTTCAATTTTCTGAATTTTTCAAATTCTCTATATTCCTTGAATTCTTAATATTCCTGGGATTCTCTGAGTTCTTAAATTTCTCTGAATTTTCTAAATTCCTAGAATTCTTTAATTTCATTGAATTCTTTGAATTCCTTGAATTCTATGAATTCCCTAAATTCTCTGCATTCCTTGAACTCTCTGAATACCTTGAATTTCCTTAATTTCTTGAATTTTCTAAATTTTCTGAATTTTTTGAATTTTCTAATTCTCTGAATCTCTTAAATTTCCTGAATTCTTTGAATTCTCTAATTTCCCTGACTTCTCTGAATTCCCAGAATTCTCTGAATTTCTTAAATTCTTGGAATTCCTTAAATTCTCTGAATTTCTTAAATTCTCTAAATTTCTTGAATTCTCTGAATTCCTTGAATTCCCTGGAATCCTTGAATTCTCTGAATTCCTTGAAATCTCTGAATTCCTTAAATTTTTTGGGCACCTTGAATTTTCTGAATTCTCTGAATTCCTGGAGTTCTCTGAATTTCTGGAGTTCTCTGAATTCCTGGAGTTCTCTGAATTCCTTCAATGCTATGGATTTCTTGAATTCTGTGAATTCTTCAAATTATCTGAACTGTATGAACTCTCTGAATTCCCTGCATTCTCTCTGAATTCCTCGAAATTTTTGAATTTTATGAATTTTTTAATTTTATCGAATTTTACGAATTCCTTCAATTCTCTGAATTCTTTGAAATCACTAAATTCCCTGAATTTCTTAATATCCACAAATTCCTTAAGTTTTCTGAATTCCTATATTTTCCTGAATTTCTTGAATTTTCAGAATACATTGAAATCTCTTGAGTTGGTTGAATTCTTTGAATTCCTCGAATTTTATGAATTTCTCATATTCTCTGTATTCCTCGAATTCTTTGAATTCCTTGAATTCTCTGAATTTCTTGAATTTTTTGAATTCCCTGAATCCTCTGAATTTTCTGAATTCTCTGAAAACCTTGAATTGCCTGAATTCCTTGATTTCTCTGAATTCCTTGAATTATTTGAATTCCTTGACTTTTTGAATTGCTTGAATTCTCTAATTTACCTGAATTCTCTGAATTCCCTGAATTCTCTAATTTACCTGAATTCTCTGAATTCCCTGAATTATCTGTATTCCTTGAATTCTCTGACTTCCTTGAATTCTATGAATACCTTGAATTCTGTGGAGTCTTTGAATTATGTGAATTACTGTATTATTATTATATTATTATTATATTATTATATTACTGTTCACTGTATTCCTTAAATTCTCTAAATTCTTACAATTCTACTAATTCTTCGAATTCCTTGAATTTCTTAAAGTCTTTTGTTTCCTTTTATTCTCTGGATTCCTTGAGATCTCTGAATTCCTTAAATACTCTGAATTTCTTGAATTCTCTGACTTCCTAAAATTCTCTTCATTCCATTAATTTTTGTAATTCCTTGAATTTTCAGACTTCTTCAAATTCTCTAAATTCCTTGAATTCTTAATATTCCTGGAACTCTCAGAGTTTTTAAAATTCTCTGAATTCCTATAATTTTCCTAATTCCTGAAATTCTTTAATTTTATTGAATTCTCTGAATTCTTTAAATTCTATGAATTACTCTAATTTTCTGAATTTCTTGAAATCACTGAATTCCCTTCATTCCTTAAATTCTCTAAATTCCTTGAATTCTCTGAATTCCTTAAATTCTCTGAATCACTTAAATTCCCTGAATTCCTTGAATTTTATGAATTCCTTGAATTCTCTGAATTCCATGAAATCTCTGAATTCCATAAAATCTCTGAATTTCTTAAATTCTCTAAATTCCTTAAATCCTCTAAATTCCTTGAATTCTCTGAATTCCTTGAATTCTCTGAATTCCACGAATTCTCAGAATTCCTTAAATTCTCTGAATTCCACTAATCCTCAAAATTCCCTGAATTTTCTGAATTCCTCGCATTCTCTAAATTTCTTGAATTCTCTAATTTCATTGAATTCTCTAAATTCCTCGAATTCTCTGTTTTTTTTAAATCACTGAACTCCCTGAATTTCCTAAATGCTCTAAATTCCTTAAATTCCCAGATTTCCCTGAATTCCTCGAAATCTCTGAATTCCTTGAATTCTTTAATTTTATCGAATTCTATGAATTCCTTGAAATCTCTGAATTCCTTGAAATCTCTGAATTCCTTGAATTCTCTGAATTCTTTGAAATCACTAAATTCCCTGAATTCCTTAATATCCACAAATTCCTTGAACTCTCTCAATTCATATATTTTCCTAAATTCCTTGAATTTTCTGAATACATTGAAATCTCTTGAGTTCTTTCAATTCTCTAAATTCCTCGAATTCTCTGAATTACGCAAATTCTCTGTATTCCTTGAATTCTTTGAATTCCTCGAATTCTTTGAGTTCCTTGAATTCTCTGAATTTTTTTGAATTTTCTGAATCCTCTGAATCCTCTGAATTTCCTGAATCCTCTGAAACCCTTGAATTACCTAAATTCCTTGATTTCTCTCAATTCTTTGAATTCTCTGAATTCCTTAAATTCTCTGAATTCTCTGAATTCTCTGAATTCTCTGAATTCTCTGAATTCTCTGAATTTCCTGAATTATCAGAATTCCCTGAATTCTCTGAATTCCTTGAATTCTCTAAATTCCTTGAATTCTCTAAATTCTCTAAATTCTCTGAATTCCTTGAATTCTCTAAATTCCCTGAATTCTCTAATTTCCTTGAATTCTCTGAATTCATGAATTTTCTGAATACCTTGAATTTTCTGAATACCTTGAATTCTTTGAATTACTTTAGATCACTGAATTCCTTGAGTTCCCTGAATTTCTTAAATTCTTTGAATTCTTAGAATTTTTAGAATTCTTAGAATTCCTGGAATTCTCAAAATTCTTGTATTTCCACGAATTCTTGGAATTCTACGAATTCTTGGAATTCTTAGAATTCTTGGAATTCTACAATTTCTTGGAATTCTACGGATCCTTAGCATTCTACGAATTTTCAAAATTCTACAAATTCTTCGAATTCCTTGAATTTCTCAAAGTCTTTGATTTCCTTCAATTCTATAAATTCCTTGAGATCTTTTAATTCTTTAAATAATCTGAATTTCTTGAATTTTTCGAATGCCTGAAATTCTCTTCATTCCTAGAATTCTGGTAATCCAATCATTTTCTGAATTCTTTAAATTGTCTGAATTCCTTGAATTCTCAATTTTCCTAGAATTCTCTGAGTTTTTAAAATTCTCTAAATTCCTTGAATTCTCTAAATTCCTAGAATTCTTTAATTTTATTGAATTCTCTGAATTCCTCGAATTCTCTACATTCCTTGAAATCACTGAACCACTTGAATTCCTTGAATTCTATGAATTCCTCAAATTTTCCGTAACTCTCTTGAATTCTCTAAATTCCTTGAATTCTCTGAATTCCTTGAGTTCTTTGAATTCCTGGAATTCTCTGAATTCCTTGAATTTTCTGAATACCTTAAAATCTCTTTAGTTCTTTCAATTCTCTGAATGCCTTAAATGCTCTGCATTCCTCGAATTCTCTAAATTCCTTAAATTATTTGCATTCCTCGAATTCTCTGAATTCCTTGAATTCCCTTATTTCTTAAATTTTCTGAATTCCCTGAATTCTCTGCATCCCTTATATTTCCTGAATTCCTTTAATTCTCTGAATACCTTGAATTCGCTGAATTCCCTAAATTCGCTGAATTCCCTGAATTCTCTGAATTTCCTGAATTCTCTGAATTACTTTAATTCTCTGAATTACTTGAATTCTCCGAATCCTTGAATTCTCTGAATTCCTAGATTTCCTTAAATTCCTTGAATTCTCTACATACCTTGAATTCATTGAATTCCTTGAATTACCTGAATTTCTTGACTTCTCTGAATTCCTTGTGTTCACTGTATTTCTTAAATTCTCTGAATTCCTTAAATTATTTTAATTCCTTGAATTATTTTAATTCCTTGAATTTTTTGAATTCCTTGAATTTTTTTAGTTCCCTGAATTCCTTGAATTTTCTTAATTCCTTGATTTCTCTGTATTCCTTACATTCTCTGAATTCCTTAAATTCTCTGAATTTCTTTAATTCTCTGAATTCTTTGAATTCTCTGAATTCCTCGATTTCTCTGAATTCCTTGAATTCTCTTAATTTCTTGAATTCTCTGAATTCCGTGAATTCTCCGAATTCCGTGAATTCTCCGAATTCCGTGAATGCTCCGAATTCCGTGAATTCTCTGAATTCCTTGGATTTTTTCAATTTCTTGAATTCTCTGAATTCCTTGAATTTTCTGAATTCCTTGAATTTTCTGAATTCCTTGAATTTTCTGAATTCCTTGAATTCTCTGAATTCCTTGAATTTTCTAAATACCTTAAATTTTCTGAATTCCTTGAATTCTCTGAATGTCTTAAATTCTCTGAATTACTTGAATTCTCTGAATTCCTTGAATTCTCTGAATTCCTTGAATTCTCTGAATTCGTTGAATTTTCTGAGTTCCTTGAATTCTCTGAATTCCTCGAATTTCCTGAATTCCTTAATTTTTCTGAAATCCTTGAATTCTCCGGATTTCGTAAATTCTCTGAATTCCTTGAATTCTCTGAATTCCTTGTATTCTCTAAATTCCTTGAATTCTCTGAATTCCTAAAAATTTCTAAATTCCTTGAATTTTTTCATTTTCTGGAACTTTCTGAATTTTTTTAACTTTCTGAATTCCTCATATTCTCTAAATTCCTTTAACTCTCTAAATTCCTCGAATTCTCTGAGTTTCTCGAATGCTCTGAATTCCTTGAATTCTCTGAATTCCTCGAATTCTTCAAATTCCTTGAATTCTCTGGATTCCTTGAATTCTCTGAATTCGCTTAATTCTCTGAATTCGCTTAATTCTCTGAATTCGCTGTATTCTCTGAATTCGATGAATTCTTTGAATTATCTGAATTATCTGAATTTGCTAAATTATCTGAAGTCCTTGAATTATCTAAATTCCTCGAATTTTTTTATTTTCTTGAACTCTTCAAATTTTTTGAATTCTCTGAAATCCTTGAATTCTCTAAATTCCTCGAATTCTCTGAATTGCTTGAATTCTCTGAATTTCTTGCATTCTTTGAGTTCTTTAAATTCTCTAAATTCCCTAAATTCAGAAAAAGAAAATGATTTAAAGAATTTGAATAGATTTCTGAAACTTACCTTTGGATGCGTGCAGTATTGATATTCAGAACCAATTATGCATTTTTGTTCGGAATGCGCTTGAAACTAGGCCAATTTGCGTGAATTGATAAAAAGAGAAAATTAGAAAGGTTTAAGTTGTTCTGATGCAAGTGAAACTCTGAAAACCGTCGAACTTAATGCTGGACTAATCATTTTTGTTTAGCATGAGACGTGGCCACAAATTTGTAACCCGTCATTATACATCATTACATCAACTACAGTGAAACTGAGATGAAAATTATTTAAAAATTTTTTCTGAATTTACTTCTTGTTACTTCATAAGAAAATACATAAAATATATTAACGATTTTGCAAAATTAATGACAAGCATAAAACTTTAAAAAAAAAATAAAAACCTACCGAGTAGGCACGATAGCTAGTCGTTGTTAGGACATCCTAAATGCATCAGACGTCTCTATGACCACCGGAAAACTCAAAAGAGCTTAAGAAGAAAATAGTATTAAAAAGTGGATTTAAAAAGAGATTTTCGTATATATG
>JAUELO010456558.1:0-12763 GCA_032357855.1 Amphibolips quercusostensackenii | reverse complement strand
AGCAAGTCATCCGTGAGCTGATTCGTCCACCTAAAGTGGGCGCCCCGCCGGCTCGTCATTGTGTTTTCACTTTCAGCACCCCGAACTCTCGGGTCATCGGCACTATTTCCCTACCTCACCCAGGTGCCATTCACCTTTCGACACGGTTGTTACACTTCCGCTTAGAGGTTATTCCTTCGGGACCAGCCCTAGACAATTGTCCGCGACTGCTTATTAATTATTGCAACCATATTCAGCAGAAATCCTTGGTACAGGGACACGCTATTTCAGATGTGGCCTGATCGGGTAAACTAGCAAAGGCCATGCATGGCGTGTAACGCTTTTGAAAACCATTGCCATAATTAGGGCAAACTTTTCAAGGCCACTCCAGTTTTTTTATGGTATGCCCTACTTTTTAACATTATAATAATAAGTATGAACCATTTTTATAAAGGAAAATATATTTTATTTAGTATTATGCAACTAAAAATACATATTAGATCAGAATTATTCATTTTTTGTATCCTTTGTCTCCTTTTACTGCGTATTATTTGAGTTCTATTTTATTAAAAAAAGAGAAAAAAATTATTTGCAATATTAGAAAAAGCAGGATCATTTACTGATATATATTTTTTAAATATTTAGCTTCGAATCAATTATATAAATGAACCTAGTGCAAACATATTAGGATGAGCTGTTACATCGCTTTCTCTGGATGAATTCCGATTAAGTTCTTGTCTTAAGATCATGTGAACGTAACCTCAAAAATTTTTTTCACATTTTTTTCAAATCCAACTTACGTTTACTCGAAACCCTATGTCGAGTTGAAAATTTGGGAAATTAAATAAGAAACACTAAAAAACGCGTGTCTGGTTCTAAATTTTTATAATTATAAAAACTGTTTTTAAAAAATTACAAAAAAACTTGTTTATAATTGTAAAAATTCAAGACCAGACAAACGTTTCTTAGTGCTTCTTATATAACTACTTATTCAAAGCTACCGTATACAAGAGGGCTCACGAACCGCCTGTGAGCCTCGAGGAAGGCTAGAGGGGGGAGTGACACACATATCAGAATAATGTTGCGGTCTCGGAGACTGCACGTCCATATTTAAAGGTTAAACAAATATTTCTGTAATTTAGAAGTTTTTTATTTCTGTATAAAAAAAAAAACTTAAACCTACATACATTAAATCCAATTAAGATGCATGTTTAACAAACACATTTTAAAATTACGCTTAAACTAAATTAAGGACACTCGTCAAAAACTGAATCGTATGAAATAGGAAGATAATCCTTTTCAGAATGAAAATAGATATCCTTGAAATCAGTTCCATACGTGAATTTGCGCACAATCCTTTTTACAACTTTTACGTGATGTGAAATTCTCCAATCATCAAGCATAGTTCCCTCATTGCTTATGATCAAAAGTGGAAACTTTACATTTTTAGTATCCCGAAGCTGAATGTTATCATTAATAGCTCGAACGAGGAAATCCGTGACTTTAGGACACATTTGTAAGATTAGCATTTTAAGACCAACTGTACACTGAATAAGAGTATTTAACCCATAGTCTGAAACTCTTTTGCAGTTTGAACAGTCCAGAACTTTCAGATTTACACTTGCCCCGCAAAGAGATGTCGATGATAACTTGGTATAACTCATGATTAGGTACTCGAGCTTTGCTAGTTTTCCAATGTCGGCCATTCCTCTGTCAGAAAGATGAAAACAACCTAAAGAATTTTTTTTTTTTTAATTTCATGTTAGTTTTTTCAATATTTCAAATCAAATCGATGAGCTTTTCCACACTTCGATGCCTGCTTCGACTATTTTCTAATTTGACGTAACATCTTACCCACGGTTCCATGTATGTTTTGCCCGTCTTCTTGTGTGCATACCAAAAAAAGAGCGCATTGAAATTGTGGAAAATGCAACCACATATATCAGCCAAACGCTATCTACCTCGTTGGAGTTTCTCTTCAGTATATTATGAGGAGTGAAATTTGTCTTCACTTTTAATTTATAATATAAATAGGAAATAGAGCTTTAGTACCCAGATTAATAACGAATTAGGACACTGCCCTGATGGAAGTAAAAATATAGAGATCCTAACTTTTTGAATAATTGTGTATCTTTATGGTAGAAAGAGATAGAGAATGTTTCCTATTTTATCTCTTTGTCAGTCTAAATGTACGACTATCTTTTTTAATGGCGTCTTTTCTATCTCATCCTATCCTTTATCTATCCTCGTCAATCTTTTACTATATCTCAGTCAATATAAATTTTCGTCTATCATTTTCAATCTCCTTTTTCAATCTTTCTACTTCCAGCAGGGTGCTTCGAATTTCATTGTCAATTTAAAATAAAAAGAAAACTTCACTGGTTATAACAAATACAAACATCAATGGGCTTTTGCTGATATATTTTCTTACGTTTCTTAAAATTTCTACGCACTATTTTTATTAACTATTATTAACTTTAAAAATAAGAAAACATAGAAATACATTAAATGTTATTTTCCCTTAAAATACATTAGATTCCATCTTTCAATATTAAACAATATAAACTTTAAAGACATTCCAAAATAATCACAAACTGAAAGATAGTAAAAAAAATTGAGCTTATCCAAATTTGGTACCATTTGAAATGGAAAAAATTCAACAATAATAAATTCGTAGCTTTCCAAATTAGAAAGCTTGAAAATGTAGCATTAAAAATTCAACGACTTCAAATTAATCACTTATAACAATACAATGTGATTATGTCAAGTTCCAAACTTGCATTTGTCAAGAATTACAAATTAAAAAGCTTAAAAATTAAAAGTTTCAAATATAAGTCTTCAAAACTAAACAATTTTATATATAAAAAAGTCAACAGGAAGGAGTTTCAAGTATCAATAATTCAATTAATTTCCGAATTCAAAACGTGCAATATTCGAAGCGAATTTGAACAAATTCAAAATTAAAGCTTTTAGAAAGATTAAAGGAAACAATCTGATACTTACACAGCGTTAAAAATAACGACTTCAAATTAAGGTATGAAATAATGTATAATTTCAGATTGTAACCATTGAAATTGGATAATTATGAAATGCAAAATCAAGACATTAAGAAAACAAAAACTTCAGATTCTAAAGAATAAACTTCAAGTACCGCAAGTTATAAAAGTCATTAAGATTTTGATACATAACTAATTACCGATTACCACATCCAATGTGATTATAAAAGAGTACTATTATTGCCTCTTCTTTTATTTTAAAATTCAAGCTTCTAAAATTTATTATCTTTTAATTGACGGACACTAAAATTAACAAATTTTAGAATAAGCTTTAGAAATGAAGATTTTTAAATAACAAATCTAAGCGGCATACTTGGAACTTGAAGCTTTAAAAATTGAACTATTTTAAATATATCGTAAAAACTGAACATTTTACACTGCAAAGCATTAAAAATTCAATTATTGAAACAAACAATGGATTTCGAATTTGAACATTTTTAATTTGAAGCTTCAAACCCTTAATTCTTTGGTAAGCTTTCAAAGCTTCAAGTCTTCAGAACTGAATGCTTTTAAATTATAAGTACAAATTGAATCATTTAAATCGCAGACTTTGAAATTAATCTTTTGTAGCTTTCAGAATAAAATAATTTGAATTTGGAAACAAACCGCATTTAAGTACTTATTTAGTAGCCTTCAAGCTTAGTCTCGAAAACATCACTGGTGATTTCCAGTAGTTTTTTCAGTGAAGAAGTACATTGATTTGACATGGCCTATATCTTTCATTTCTAAAAAATTCGAATAAGTAATATAAATGACTATGAATATTCGAAGACTTTAGAAAATTTGCATGCATTTTTTATTGTTTTATTTTAAAGTTTATGATCTAAAAATTTGATAAAACCGCTTTTTTTAATTTAAGTACTCATAGCTTATTTGAAATTGGTTGAAAATCTCGATTTAGAGTATAGACTACTACATTTCAATGAGTGGTCATGATGACGTCCGTTATACACGAAGCTCACAAAAATTTAAGCATGCGCTGATAATTTATTATATTTTTGAATCAGGTGACTTTCAACAATAATATTTCATGTTAATATAGCTCTATTTTTTATTTTCTGATGATGTGAATAGACATTTTCACTCAAGCTTCCGTAAGATATGAAAAATTATTTAATATAACACTAAATTTCGATATAAAAAAATGTAATGTCACAACGAAATAAATAAAAAATAGCATCATCGATTGTGCGCATGTAATTTTTTGATCTGAGGGGGGAAATAATTTTTAATACAAAATAAAAATTTCGAATGACTATTTTTTTGGTTTATTTTTTTAAGGATAAATGAATATAAATTTCTTAAGATTTATGAGAAAATTCAAAAATACTTTTAAAGATTTCAGGTATGTCAAATCAAAATTTTAACAAGAAAGTTACTCATCAATGAAATAGTTAAATTTTCAAACAAAAAAGATCAATCCTAAACAAAAAATGTAATAGCTGATATTTCAATCCAAAAAGATTTTGATTTTAAATCAAAAACAGTTGAATTCCTTCAAAAAATACAAACTTTTAACAAAAATCGTTGAATTCACAATCAAAAAATATTAATTTTTCAATCAGTTGTATTTTTAATTAAACAAAAAAATAAATATTTTCCAAAAGAGATGTATTTTCTACAACACAGTTTAATTTTTTAACCCGAAAATATGAATTTTCAACAAACAGATTTTTAACCAAATACATGAATTTTTTACCAAGATTAATTTTTCACCAAAAAGTCTAATTTTCAACTAAAATGATAAATCTTTAAAAAAAACTACTTTTTAACAAAGTTCAACTGTTCACAAAGTACTTGAATCCCCCCCCCCCCACCCAAAATAAATACTAAAGGAAAAACGTAATAATTCATATTTCAATTTAAAAATATTTTTATTTTAAATCAAAAACAACTGAATTCAGAAAGAAACTAATTTTAAACAAAATAATAGAATCCTCAACCAAAAAAATTATTTTTCAACCAAGAAGATTAATTTTCTGCCAAAAAAGACGAATTTTCTACAAAATAGTTACATTTTCAAACAATGAGATGATTTTTGAACTAAAATTATGTATCTTCGACCAAACAAGTGAATTTTTAACAAAGTAGTTGAATTTTTAACCAAAAAAGATTAATTCTCGACAAAAAATTCAAAAGTTGACATTAGGACTAAAAAAGATTTTAATTGTCAATCAAAAAAAGTTGAAATCAACCACAAAGACGAATTTTTAACAAAATAGTAGCATGTTCATTGTTCAACCGAAAAATACTTTAATTTTATACCAAACAGTTGCAATTTTAATTTAAGAAAACATGAATTTTTTCCTTGGGAAAATTCAAAAAGATTAAAAATAATTTTTAGATGTCAAACCAAAATTTCATAAAAAAGTTATCTTCAACCAAATAAGATGAATTCTAACCGAAAAATTTAATAGCTGCAATTCCAATACAAAAAGATTTTGATTTAAAATAAAAAACAGTTGGATTCATCTAGAAAACATAAATTTTCAACAAAATAGTTGAATCCTCAACCAAAAAGATTATTCAAAGAGTTGTTCTTTTAAACAGAAAAGAATAAATGTTTTCCAAAAAAGATGAATTTTCTACAAATAACTTTTTAACCCGAAAATATGATTTTTTAACAACAACAAAAAACCAACCAAATACATGAATTTCCTACTAAGAAGATTAATTTTCTACCAATTTTCTAGTTGAATTTTGAATTAAAATGAAGAAACTTCAACCAAATAAGTAAATTTTTAACAAAGTTTAACTTTTAACCAAGTAGTTGAATTTTCAACCAAAAGGATGATTTCCAAACGAAAAATATAATAGTTAATATTAAAACTAAAAAAGATTTTAATTTTAAACAGAAATGAGTTGAATTAATAAAAAAAAAACGAAGTTTCCACCAAGTATGTAGTTGAAGCCTCAATCAAAAAGATGATTTTTCAACCAAAAAGATTAGTTTTCTGTTAAAAAGACGAACTTTCAACAAAATAGTAACATTTTCAAGCATAGAGATGATATTTTAACTAAAATGATAATTCTTAAACAAAACAAAGGAATTTAAAAAAAGTAACTCAACTTCTAACCAAGTGGTTTATTTTTCAACTAAAAAAGATGAATTTTTAACAAAATAGTTGTATCCTCAAACAAAAAAGATTTTAATTTTATACCAAACAGTTAAAATTTTAATAAAAAATAGGAAATTTGAACCAAAAGAGATAAATTTAAAACCCAAAAACTCTTCAACCAGATGTATTTTTGAATACAAAATATTTAATATCTTCCAAAAGAGACGATTTTTCTACAAAACAGTTTGATGAAAAAACGAATTTTCTGCAAAATAGCTGAATATTTAAACAAAAAGATTATTTTTCTACCAAAAAGATTAATTTTACGCAAAAAGATCAATTTTCCACAATTTAGTTACACTTCGAAGCAAAGAGATGAATTTTGATCTAAAATTATCAATCTTCAACCAAACAAAGGAATTTTTAGAAAAGTAACTGAACTTTTAAGCCAGTAGTAGAATTTGCAATCAGAAAAAATATAAATTCTCAACGAAAAATATAGTAGTTGATATTAATACTAAAAAAGATTTTTATTTTAAACCACAGTTGAAATTTAAAAAAATGACATTTATACAAAAAAAAAGACAATTTTCAATAGCTATTTAAAATATTTCCTAATAACTATTTACTTTTTGAGTTACTTTGTTTATTTGCTTTAGGGTTCTATAAATCAGTTTTTCCTTAGTTTATCAACAAAATTAAAAACTATTTATCAAGATTTTACATATGTCGAAAAAGTGTCTAAAAATTTTCTTGACATTTTTCTTGATTTCACAGGATTTTACCAAATTTAGGGAAAAATTTGATTTAATTCAAACGATATTTGGGACTGTTTCACGCATGAAAAAAGTTTAAAAATATTTTATAAAGAAAACTTTCGAAGTATTAAAATAATTTTAATCTCTTCAAAACTTCTAAAATTCCTCAATCTTTTAAACTGACTCGAATTATAGTAGTTCTAAAATTGTCATGAAATCTTCCGGATTCGTTTTTGATAATTTTGGAAATCTTTTGCAATGTTTAAAAATATTTTTAAATGTTAGCTTCAAATTCATTTTTTAAAATAAGAAATCAAATTAAATATTTCCAGGAATTGTAGGAAAATTTTATTTTGAAACCTTTCAAAATTAAAAAAAAAATGTCAAAATTTTATTTCGAAATCTTCAAAAATCTACATTTTTTTAAAGTTTTTTTGAAATATTTTCAAATTATAATTTATTTTACAAATTTTTTGAAAACTTCTAAATACATGTCAAAATGATTGGAATTTTTCGATATTTTTTTTTTAAAGTCTGCAAGATTCTTTTGTAGAATTTCGAAAATATTTTGGCATGTTTTGAAATCTTTTTAAATTCTTTCTTAAAATAAATTTTGTTAAATAAAAGATCATTAAAAACTGTACATGAAATCTTAAGAAAAAAAATTTACTATGCTAAAACCTTTCAAAACCCTTAAAAAAGGCTTCAAAACTTTATTTAAAAATCTTCAAACATCTATACTTTGTCACAATATCTTCAAATAACTCATTTTTCTAAAATTTGTGAAAATCCTGCGAAAATTAAAAAAGTTGACTGAAAATCTTCCACATTTTTGTTCGTCATATTTTGAAATCTTCAAACCTTAAAATTAATCTTCTAAAATAAAACCTAAATCAGTTTAAATTTTCCCAGAATGCAATAAAACTTTTTTCCACTTTAAAAAATCAAATAAAAAAATATTAAGACCAATTTTTGATTTATTTATTGTGAAAATAGACTTCGTTTAGCGTCCTCTACAGGATGCAATAATTATTTTCCGTATTTATTACACATGCAAAGTCTCTAATTTAATTTCAAAATAAATTTCTTTCATGTATTAAAAATAATTTTATAAGAAAAAATAAATATGAAATTTTTTTTATCTTTCCTCCTATGTATTTTCAATATCGAAAACATCGCTATTTATACCGACGTCGATATTTTCTTCTGTCCGATATATTGATATCGCAATCAGGATTTTCAATCCCAATATGGATAAAATGGATACACGAGGATCCAGTTTCGGACAAAGTCAACATTGATTTGGAATTCCAAAATTGTAAATTCAGCCTCATTTTTACCACCTTAAACTTTTTTTAATTTAGTCCTTTTTACCAGTTATTCATATTTAAAACAAAAGGCTAATCTAACCTAATCTACGAAATTTAAAACGATTTTTACGATCTTCCTTTCGTTTTCCATTTTAAATCGCATTCATAGAAAATAACTTGTATACGTACGAGAGATGTTGAGATAAACAAGTTGCCTACAGTTCTTAAATATTTCTTTAAGAAACTGATCATCAACGCTGTTATTGGCTTGAACATTCAGTTTTTGGAGATTATACAATTGCGAAACGCATCTAAGTTGACTCGAGTCCCTCATCTTGTAAATTAATCCCAAATTCTTTAAATTCTCTAACCTGGATAGATCTACTTTTTCCTCTTGGATGCTATGATTTAGAACAAAGGTGTGCAAATTTTTGCAATTTTCAAGAACCTGGAATTATTTATTAAAAAGATAAAAAAGTCTTGTTCCAAATGGATGTTAAAATAAGAATCCTCACAGTATTCAAAAGATCGGCATTTTCCAACGTCCAGAACGTGTTACACTCCTCCAAGAATATTTCCTCGATTGTTTCAAGGGCCAAACCAACTAAAATCTCTCCCGAAAGCTTGCTACCAGAATTAAGATGTAACATCTTTAGCTTCTTCATTCTCGTTATAAGGTTCGAGATACAATCGCTGCTATAATCGTGTCGCTGTAAATTTAAACTGAAGTGGGTGAGATTTTCACAATGCTGGATCAGTGGCTGGATCATTCGTGAAGTAATAATATTGCAGACGCTGGAGTAGCCAGAAGTGTGTTTATATTTCTTCATCCTCGAGGTGACCGATTTTCTTGAAGGATGAATTTGTATCTCATTTAGATAGAGGCAACGTAGATTGGGACACAGCTGGCATATGTCATGAATGGAAAGACTTGGTAGGCTGTGATATAATCCAAGCTCGTCGGCTTTTTCATCGCGGATGGTCGTGTTTAAGTCGATAGTTCTTAAATATTTATGGCAGCGTTTCAAGACCTCTTTGAACATTGTTCTATCGATGCACTTCGTTTTTTCTTTTGGCCAGCCCCAAGTTTCAGGAGAGAAGTCCAATTTTTCAAACAGGTACCAGGAGTCGCGACTTATGTCTCGAAACCTTTTGCAGACTGAGAAGAATTAAAGTTAGAATGAAAATGGTATTTTCAAATTATGAATAATTTTTTATTATTATTGTCTTGTTAGGCTGTTCCATTTAAGTCGCATAGCACTGCGGTTAAAACCTATTGTACTATGCCTTTTATTTTTAAGACCCCGGTGAAATAGAGGCCCATAAACATGTCACCCTCGCTGCTAAAGTATCATTTAAGTCCTTCAGCGTGAATGCATATAGCACCAGACAACTCCACTTCACTGGGTATGGGTATGTGAAATTTTTTTTTTTACTAAGGTAAGCTTAGAATCACTGTATGATATTTAATTACAACCAGTGTTAACCCGCGGCTGCATCCGACTTTATTAGAAGTACTCGAATTTGCCTGAACGTTTGGCCAGGGGAGAGGGAAATTGCAAAAAAAAAACATCTCCCGAGTTCAGTCGGTTTTTCGAGAGTCGACATTGAAGGTAGACAACTTGATCGTATGTCACAGATGGTCATCCATCCGAGTGCTATCCGCGCTCGAAATGGCTTCACATCTCGACTCTTTCCTACTTTTCCTTCTAACATTGAAAAAAATTTCCAAATGATTGTTATAACTTTTAACATAATTTCTATATTGTTTACACTAAATCGTCTTGAAATGCATACAAATCTGCAATAAACGGCCCATATTTGAATTGTTCTCGATCATTATGTAACTTTTCAATAAAATCATCTCATTTGACGAAAATTAACCTAAAAACATTGAAGAAAGTTGACTATCTTAATAAATCCTGTCTAAAAAATTTGGTAGAACGAAATTCCCGAAATTCTAGCACTCATTGTTGTTAAGTACCTGATTGGTTTCATATTGCGTGAATATGATTTTAAGAGGCTGTTTTCCGTTTGTTCTTTTGAATTTTATAGAATTTTGTAAATCTCAATTTCCAAATGAGGAATTTTGATTCTAAAAAGGTATATATAAAAGAGAATATATAAATTGTGAATGATTCTTCAATAATAAAGGCAACAGTCCTATTCTTAACTTTTTGACCAAATGTATTAATCTGCTAATATAGATTAACAATTTTCTGCACTATAAATTTATTAAATCAAAGTTTCTAAGTAATTTTATTTAGTGATAAAATGTATTTCTAAATGTTTCTAAACGTTATTGATAAAAGAGAAATTTTAATTTGAAATGTTTTTTAATAATATTATTCAAGTTTTTGACATTTTGCTACCGCAATATATTTCGTAAACTTTTTCACACTTTCAAATAGATGAGAAAAATGAAATTCTGGACCGACAATACAATTTCTGGAAAAAATGTAATTAATTTTTTATTTTGAAAAATTAATTTTCATAAAATATTTTTAAAGTTTCAAAATGATTTCCTAAAATTTCGCAAAAAAATGTAAAAGATTTTAAAGCAAAATTTTTCAATTTTGCAAGATCACAAAATTTTAGAAAAAAAAAATCCGATAAGCTTGAGAGTTATTTAGAAGTTTTAATATGATTCAAAAATAATTTTGAATTTAAAAAGATTTCAAAAAATTCTAAGCAAAATGCAGTTTTTTTTTTAATTTATAACAAAAAATTTAGAAGCTTCTTAAGAATTTTGAAAGGTTTCAAGAGAATAAAAAAAATTGCTTAAGATTACTGAAAAAATAAAAAAGGATTTTTTATTTTAAGAGAATATATATTTTTTTAATTCAAAATTTTCCAAAGGATTTCAAAAAATGTCAAAAAAGAATATTTTTGTTGAACATTTAGAAATAAAATTTGTAAGCTTTTTTTGACAGATTTTGAAAGGTTTTAATGTTATAAAAAAATTTTCTTAAGATTCCTGAGAATATTTAAAGTGATTCTTAGTTTTTAAAGATGAACTTTGAAAGTTTTAAAGAGATTAAAAATATTTAAAAACTTTGAAAGATTACCGAAAAATAATTTTTTTTTAACCGTCAAAAATCGTAAATATCTTTTAAACTGGCTCAAATTTTATTCTAAAATTTGTAAAATCCTGTGAAATAAAAAAAAAATAAGATACTTCCTATATAATTGCTCAACATAACTGAAATCTTCAACAATTTTACTGAAACTTCTCAAGAAATCTAACAAAATTATATTTATAAAACACTAAAGCATATGAACAAGGAACCTTAAAAAATAAATATATATTCGAAAATTGTATTTAAAATTCTTTTTTCTCTTCAAATTATAATTTTCCTAACATTTTATTGCTTTCTTGGCTGAAAAATATTTTTTGGTTGAAAATTCGTCTTTTTGAATTGAAAATTAATCTCTTTCGGTAGAAATTTCATCTTATTTCTTAAAATTGCAACTGTTTGGTTTAAAATACAAATCCTTTTTGTTTGAGGATTCAACTATTTTGTTCAATTTCAACTACTCGGTTAAAAGTTGAACTACTTTGTTAAAAATTCACTTTTTTGGTTGAAGATTCATGATTTTAGTTCAAAATTTATCTCTTGGGTTAAAAATGTAAATGTTTTGTTGAAAATTCGTCTTTTATGGCAGAAAGTAAATCTTTTCGGTTAAAAATGGATCTTTTTGGTTAAGGATTCAACTATGTTATTGAAAATTAGTTTTTTTAATGAACTTAACTGTTTCTAATTAAAAATTGAAATCTTTTTGGATTGAAATATCAAGTATTACATTTTCCACTGACAATTCATTTCTTGTAGTTGGAAATTTAACTACTTGGTTGAAAAATTTTTTTTTGTACATAAGTTTCATAATTTTAGTTAAAAATTTTCTCTTCCTTTGAAGAAAATTAATCTTTGCGGTAAAGGATCCACATGTTTTATTAAAAATTCAACTATTTGGTTAAAAATGAACTTATTTGTTGCAAATTCATTTTTTCATGTTAAAAAATTAAACTTTTTTGTAGATTTATTTAAAATAAAAATATTTTTGAAATTTTGTAATTTTCTCGAGGATCATTATATTTATATAACATTAAAAATAAATAAAGAATGAAACCTAAAAAATAAATAGTTATTCAAATTTCCTTGTACTAAAAATGATTTTGCCCCTAAAATTGAATAACTATACGCGCATGACTGGTGATACTAATGCTAATAAAATTGAATAAAGCGACATTCTACAATTTTTCCAACATCTTTTATCGAATCACTTAAACTTTGAATTTTAGAAACAATTTTGAATGATTAAGTCCTTCATGAAAGTTTTTAGGTTATTTATGGTCAAGTTTAACCCGTTCTCAAATACGTACAAGTGCTCTAACAAATGTATAGAGATTTCAGTAAAAAGTACAGAATTTACACGTTAAAATGAGTCCTAGAAACTTCAAAATGTAGAATAATTTCGGTGATAATGATATTTGAAAAAGTTGGCGAAAATAAATTTTTTTATATAGATATTTTCTTCCAGGATGATCGAAAACAATGCAAATTGGGGGTATTCAGCGAAGATTTGTATATAGTTATATA
>JAUELO010456544.1:0-12764 GCA_032357855.1 Amphibolips quercusostensackenii | reverse complement strand
TATGAACTAGGTGACTTAATGTTCACACGAAAAAAATATTTGGCTCTATAACCCCTCGTCCCTTTCTAAGCCCGCAGCTCTCCGCACGCACCTTAAATCTCTTGTCCCTGGAAAATCTCGCAAAACATGTTAATTTAATGTCACAGGGGCTTCCGCTTCTACAAACCTTCTTTAAATTAATTTTTTCGCGAGCAGCGTGCTTTAAAAGGGAAGTGGAAGCTCTCCTGCCACCGAAAGGAAAGTAGATATGGATTTAGAACTTATACAGGTCAGGGCGACTGAAAGAGATGCTCACTGCACCCGATCAAGCGTGCTAATTGATGATTTGGTCGCACTGTAGAAGAAAGGAGCTCTCAATTTAGGCATGCCTCAATGAGCTCTTTATAAACCATGAAGAACAGGTAAACACACACTTTTTAGGTGACTCTGATTATAATTTTCGTGATGCTTTTTGCCCTGGATATCTTAGTCGCTATGCTTTCAATATAAGGTACCTAAGTCATGCGCCTGTAAAGCAAAAGTCCCAAGTATTTAAACCTAGATGAACAGGAAATGACGAACTTTCCAAGAGACAGGGAAACCTCCCCAAGCAACAAATGTAAAGATACGCCTTAGAGGGGAAATATTAATCTGTGTGTACCAATTTAAAGTTTGAGCTTATAGATAAAGCATATTCATACATTTTCTAAAATCTTTACAAATACACGGCAAAGAAATTTTGAGCTTTGAATAACATTTAATGAACTTGCGGATTCCAGCATTTTTCAATTACCTCTTTTATTTATATAGCCAGCAAAAATCATTAAAGCAGAAAATTCCTTGAACATTTATATATTTTTATGAAGATTCCAATAGCATTTAACAGTTTAAACAAACTTTTGATAATACCAAAAATCATAATTGCAGACTCAGTATCTCAGTATTTAATGTCAAATAAATTTAACTAAAATAGCTACTCTTATAATTTCTAGTCAATATAAATTAAAATTTGAAAGTAGAATATTACAAATCTAACATAGTTTAAAGTGCGAATATCTAGCAGAGAAATTTGAAGCTTTTTTTGCTGTGCACGTTTTGAATCAGAATTTTAATTAACAACAGGGGTGAGTTGCTTTCAGAATAAAAAAACTTCATTACTTTTTGTCGATTAAATGTATTGCCCGAGATATCCCTATCAGATCACAGGTATATATGCTTTTCACTGATAGCTAACAAGTCTGTTTCGATTAGGTATAGAAACCCAACAGCGACTGACTGAAATAAATATTACTGAAAATTGTTACTAAAAGGATATAATAATCTCATAAGCTAAAGTTTGCTATGAATGCAGCGAATAGGGCAATATCTAAATTTTATAAGGATAATTTTTTTTTCATATAAGAAAAACCAGATCAACCCCTTCATAATAATCAGTTTGCCTAACATAAAGTCAAATCCACTATTGACAGACATCATGTATTTAACTCACGCATTCAAAAATCAGGACGAATAGGGAATGCAGCGAGAGGATTGTTTCTGGGCATGAAGGGTCCTCTTAGTAACACCCCTATGAAATCTGTATTTAATTTTGCTGAGGATCACGGTATTACTAACACTGTAATAAGTTGATGCGCTTCTCGCTATGTGGCAGGATTATCCAGTCTTCGCTCCACGGTTACAACGTGAGAGTGAAGGTAAAACAAGAAAGTACGCATGAAGAAGTTTTATCCTCTACCCTGTGGGTACTCAGCATTGATAATTTGATTTGTACATCAGATGAGCCAGGTTCTTAAACACAAAGGTATGTAGATGACCTTGTTATACTGGCAAAGAGAACAGAC
This sequence comes from Amphibolips quercusostensackenii, assembly GCA_032357855.1. Classification (NCBI taxonomy): domain Eukaryota; kingdom Metazoa; phylum Arthropoda; class Insecta; order Hymenoptera; family Cynipidae; genus Amphibolips; species Amphibolips quercusostensackenii. Next base: position 10,944 of record JAUELO010456544.1, on the reverse strand, counting down.
AAAGGATCTTGAGCCGCACTCATGCATTTATGCGGTTGTCCCAGTCCAGCGGCCATTCTGATTTCTTAAATAGTTGACGAAATTCTGATCAATGATTTTAACAGATGAAGAAGAGAATTACAAGTTATGTAACGACATTTTACAATTCTGCGAAAATTAAGGATCGTTATGTATTTTTTGAAACTATCTAGAAGGAAAAAATAGAAAGAAATATTTTTTTGAATGATAAAAACTTTTAATAAAAGCACTACAAGGTATCAAATATATTGTGAAATTTTCCGAACTGAATTTTCTTGTTAAACAAATATTTTTATTTTAGAGTATTTACAATATTTAAAACAAATTTTTCAAAAGATTTTTTTAACTTTTGTCAAGTGATCTGGTAAATACAAATAAACTTGCAATTTTCCTTAATAAAATTTTCTAATTCGATGCAAATTTAAAAAGTTTTATATTTTTGTAACATTTTTAAAATTTTCAAAAAATATGGAGAAGCCTTATTTCTAATAGATTAAAAATCTTAATTAATATCTTACCAGGCACAAAATATGTAGTGGAAATACTCCACATAATTTTTTAGTAGATTTCAACTTCTTTCCTTTCTTCTAGATAATTGAACAATTTTCTTTCACTCATATTGGGGCCGGAATTTTTTTTTTTAATAGGCCTTAACACCGATCAGAGGATCTGTTCTGAAATAAGCCACACTATTCCTACTAAATTTGCAAATTTAAAATTATGAATTGAAGTTTTCATTTGCATGATGACATAATATAAAAAGCAGCTTAAACCATTTCTAATTTTTTTAGAAATGCTTTTTTAAATTAAATATTTAATAATTTATAGTCAACAATGTAAAGCAAAAATTAAATTTTGAATAGCGTTTACTGAAAAATTTTGAATAGCATTCACTAAACAATTTTGTTAATGATAAATCCTAAAATTATTTCTTACAGCAAGAACGCCTGCAGAAACAAAAACTAAAATCAAATTTGAATGAGTAATAGATTTTACGCCTTCACGATGATTTATTATAATGAAAGAGTTTTTTTGGGTTTCACTCGTGTGAATCTCTAAAAATAAAAAGGCACCTCTTAGTGATCCAGGAGTATATAAAATCCCTTGCTTTTGTGGCAAAGTCTACATTGAAGAAACCGAAAGAGCGGTGAGCCAGCGTGTAAAGAAACATGAGAGTAAAGTCAGGCTAAAACATTTTATGCAAGCAGAACTAGCTGAACATCATATCGAAACAAGGCATAGCATTTTATTTGACAATAGCATTATTCTCGCAAAAACATGTAATATTTTTCCAAGAAAACATAGAGAAGCAATTGAAATCTTAAAACACCCTATCAACATTAGTAGGGACAACGGATATAATACCAATCAGGTTTGGCTTTCCGTTCTCCCGGGTTTTTAAAAAAGACTTGATTGGCCAATTGTTCAACGAGCCTCCATAGTGGGGCGCTCTGGCCAATCACAGGCATCGTAAAGAGCAAAGTTCACGAAACGTCGGTAAGATTTGTAGTTTTTCACACGATTGAAACCCTAAAAAATTATTTTATTAATTTGAATGAGTGATGAAGAATTTCATTAAAGCCTCTACTTTTTTAGGGTTTTGTAGCCTGCGCTCAAAATCCTTATACAAACACAATCGGTTGTCCTTTCGTCTGTCTTCTTCTGTGCTTGTGACTTATTAGATACAATAAGCCATGTAACACTTAATGTATTTGATTTATAATGAACCAATTCTGATCAAACTCGTTTTAATTCCATAAAGTTCAGAGAGTTATCAAGGTCTGTTCTAAACACAAATTATTCAATTTAATGTTAAAATTGGATATGAGTAATTTACCGTACATTGGCTTCTATGAGCCATGTATGCCGCAGTGAATTTCACGTTAAATAGAATTTTCGTCGAAGCTGCGTGTTTTTTTGTTTTTGAAGCTAGCAGTTCTATGGTCATAGATATTAATGGGACGGAACACAAAGTCTCATCTTAGGCAAGAAAGTTGACTTGGTATATCGAGAGGGGTAAAGTTATCTCCACTCTATCAGAGGGCGACAGGGACAGCTTTGGATCGCAGAGGGAAGTTGCAACCGTCTCAAACTGAAAACTATCATTGACGCAACAGACTGATCACTGAGAGCCTACCGAAGGAGTAGGGAGAACATGCGTGGTGTGCGACATGCCCCTTACTTACGCGTTGCCAAAACCCACAGGTTTGTGCTCCGTCCCGTTAATTTCTGTGTCCATGGACAGTTTAGAGCAGGTTCTATTATCAATATGTTAAACAATCGTGTTTAAAAAATCTTCCGCCTGTGGCAAATGCGTCTTTCGGTTTCACACCCCCACGCAGGACACAGTTTATATTAAGGCACAAATCAGATAACCAGGTTGGAGCAATCCCTCAAATGAGCCCCAGCTCGCTTACCGATTCAGCAGTGGGATTGAAGATTATTTGAATAATATCAAACAGTTGTTCACTGTTTACTTTTTAAATTGGAAGTTTAATCAACAAAAGTAGTAAGTTTCTTTTAGATTACCTTTTGATCACCGATTAATCCATAATTTTTTGCAAAAATATACCAATTTTTGTGACAGCTAGACGTTATGAGCGCTCTTAATCCATTAGCGAAGGACTTAGAGTCTAACATGTATCGCCTGAGACATCCCTATCAGGTGACAGGCACACGGAAAAAATGGATCGCTTAAGCATAAGGGTCAAAATTGAGAGAGGCAGTCTATTCTTCTAGATGGTCTAAAGCGCCTTTTAGAATTTTTTCGAGATGGTCACAGAGACTCTCATTTTATGGACAGTCTGACTAATGAAAGAAGGCCAGTCTCACTATCAGAAATAATCAAGGTATTCTTTCGGAATTGTCAGTAAGATCATCTTGTTTTCACTTATTTCGACCATCCACGGGAAAGCAAATTACCCGTCCTGGAGGACCAGCCTGATTAGTTACCGTTAGCGTGTTTATTTAAAATAATTAAATGAGTAAGTTAGATATTCATAACAAATAATAAATGTAAAGTGCATAAAAATATTAGAAAATATTTGCTGTATACAATTGATCTTCACATTTAATCATTTCAAATATGCGCGCCAAACCTTAACTAATCCGGTTGTCGATGCGATGCATGCAGTGGAAAAAATACGAGAGTTGGGAGCATGGTGGTTCTGAGTGGTTCAGAGCATTTTAGGAGTGAGTGAGTGTTATCGAGCCGTTCAGTGTCACATTTTCTGTTTATTGAACTTAACCATATTTGTAATTAGCTCAAACTGCTTTTGGATATTTCAAACGTGCGTGGTGAGTGAAGTGCACAAGATAAAACATGCTGAAAAGTGAATTGAGCTTATTCTTTGGATTTTTTAACGTTAAATTGGATTCTTTTAAAGGGATCAAGGCTAAAGACGTTACTAAAAGCCCGCGTGAAAATAAGCTGCATGGCTTAAGACTTGATCATGGATCAAATTAGGCTTCGATAAAGAATGGTTTGAGAACGGCTGTTGTCCGCAAGCCACGGTTAAGTTACTCTAAACTTGAGAACATTTTGACACTTTCAGCGGTATATGCCGATGTGCGGCTGAAATGAATATAGCATTATGACAAGCTCTAAATTTTCTAGAAATTATTATTGTGCGTCAGGTGAAATTGAGGCGTTTAAAAGAAAAAATACTTTCCCACATAAATAACGACCCATGTAAGAATTTTCCCGAGAACTGACCGGGAATCTCACGAAAGTTTTCTCTCGAGAATCAAACGGAAATTTCTCTGGAGTCCATCAGGAATCTGTCGAAAGACGAGCGCAAAACTCTTGGGACGTCTAATCTGTGCACGAGGTGTATAATATCAACTTTTCCTAAGAACAGAGATGTGCAGGACCCGGCATTGGACCAATATTTTCGGATCTTGAAGCAGACCTGATCCAAAAATTTATGTTCGCGTCTCTCAAATACCTTATTCAGTATTACTCTGCTTGCGTCTCTAGATGAAACGTTCGAAAATCTTTGGGTCAGAACTTTGCGTAATATACCAGATGCGGTGTTTTCGGTCAAAAAAGCACCAGAATAGGGCGGATCTGTCCATCACTATTGATAACACTGCCCAAACTTAGCGAAATTAAAAATTCCGGTGGTACATGGAGTTAATTGCATCTGGTTTCGCATTTTCAGCTAGACAGTAGACTTAAAATTTATGGTTGCGCACTTAATTTATGTCGCACTACCGGCTGTGTAGTAGACTTTTTTAGCATGTTTGATTGAGTACAAAAGTCATGTTGCACTTTCGGATGCGCATTAGCATCATGTGACATTTTTGGTTGCGCAATGAAGCTATATCGTACTTTCAACTGCACAGTGATCTTCTGTGATATTAATGGTTGTGCACCAGAGTTGTGTTACACTTCCGGATGCGCAATACATTTATGTGTCATAGGTGGTTTTCGAAAAGTATTATGTCGCACTTTTGGCTGCGCAGTGGAAGTACGTGGTATATTTAGTTGCGCACTAGAGTTATATAGCACAACCGACTGCGGAACAGAGTTTAGTGGCATGTGTGGTTAAGTACTAAAGTTACGTTGCACTTCGAGATGCACATTATCTTTATGTGGCATTTGCAATTGCAAAATAGAGTTACATTGCACTTCTAGATGCACAATAAACTTCTGTGACATTAATAGTTGTGCACCTGAGTAGTGTCGCACTTTTATATGAGCAGTAGACTTATGTAGCATCAGTGGTTGCCCGTCAGTATTATTTCGCACGTTTAGATACGCACTACACCTTTAAGATGGCCAGGTCGACTCTCCAAGAAGATAAATTCGACGATCTAAGATTATCAAATCGACCCTATAGATGAGCGATTCGGCCCTTTATTAGATCAATGCCAGCCTGTGTGATGATTAGTTTGACTCTTCGCAATGTTCATGTCTACCGTCCAAAATGATGAAGTCAACACTGCGAGATAAACAATTTAAACCTCTTGTTTAAACCTGCTAGAGATAATCGCTTCAGCCATCTTTAAGGCTGTCTTGTATTTGACCCTCCAGTAAAGTCGGTCTGCACATTTTGATGGCCAGACTAGCCTTCCATTTTTCTCCTTGCATATATATTTCATACTGACAGCTGACAAGTAGATGTAATACATAGGGCCGTTAGTATATTTCATTAGAATAATTTTTCTTTACGTAGAAAAAACCAGATAAACCCCTTTATAATTAACAGTTTGCCTCACGGAAAGGCAAATCAACTATTGATGCACATCATGCATTTACCTCTCGCATTCAAAAATCAGGACGAATAGGGGATGAAGCGATAGCACCGTTTCTATGCATAGGGGGTCCTTTCAGTAACACCTCTGCAAAATCCATATTTAATTCTACTAAGGAATACGGTAGAGTACTACTGTTAAAAGGTTGATGCGCTTTTTCTATACAGCAAGATCGTCCAGTCTTTGCTGCACGGTTGCAGCGTGAGAGCGAAGGTAAAAAAAAAGTAGTATGCATGAAGGAGTTTCATTCTCCACCCTGTGTGCACTCTTTATAAAATATTTAATTTGTATGTTAAATGAGACAGGTTTTAATATAAAAAGGTATGTAGATGACCTTGTTATACTGCTAGCAGAAAAAGATTGATGATCTTCAGTTGATCTTTTGCATTTATGTGGTTTTCCCTGTTTAGCGGCCACCCTAATTTTTGTAATAGTTTAGTGAATTTTCGTCAATGACCCTAACAGATACAAAAGAATGTTGCAAGTTATCTCAACGACATTTGAAAATTTGATGAAAATTAAACAAAGTTACATGTTTTCTAAAATTTTCTAGAAGATAAAATTTTAAATTAAAAAGAACTATTTTTTTCAATAGATTTAAAAATTCTAATAAAAATTACTACAATATATCAAGTGTATTATAAAATTATCCGAACGAAATGTTTCTACTTGAAAAAATTTTTCAATTATGAGATTTTTGACATTTCAGATAGACTTGTGCATTTTGTCGGATCAAATATGGTATTTTATATTTGACGTGCGTTTCTTTTCGAACCTGTTTATTGGATTCGATCGGCCTGTCGATCGAATGTCCAAAATCCAAAACTCAATATTACCTTCGAATCAGTTTTTTGATTCGATTGGCCTGTGCGTCAAAAAATACCATATTGGATGTGCCTGAGATTCTATCAGTTTTTTACTTTATTTCTTTCTTTAAATATAGCGGCCATAGTCCGTCAAAAAAGCGTAATGCGTCGTTTGTTTTTATAAATAAATTAATTAAAATATTAAAATATATCAAAGAATCATAGAACATAATTTTTTTTTAAATTAAATAACTTTCGCAATTCGAAAACTTTAAATATATCTACAAAATGAAGATTTTTTAACCTTAAATGAATATGCTTCGAATTGTGATATCTCTTATTTTCACAAGCGACTGAAACTCAATAAAACAGAAGCTCTAGCGACAACTGATTAATATTTATTTAATATTCATTTTGTATTCTATACCTGGGTAAAAAATTATGTAGTCCGACAGAGTTCAACATCGGCATAGTACTGGCTCAGTACATGTGACCAGCACAGATAATCGGCAATTCGCCCAGTACTGGCCGACCACTAGATCCACAATCTGGGCAGTACTATGCCGACAGTATGAATATTTAAAAATTGAAAAAAATATGTTTAGGAATATAGTTCATGTGTTCTAGAATATTGAAAAAAAGAAATAATATAACTGTTCGAAACACAATTTTTTTCTTGTTTTTTTTTCTTTTAATTCACTTAATGGTTAATTGTGAATATTTAGAAAAAATTACATTTTATGTTATTATTGAATTTTGGAAAAATGTCTGAAATGCGAAATAAAACAAAATGTAACATGAAGAAAAATTGCAATTGATTTGAATGATTTATTTAAAAATTATTTTCATTTATATTCACCTTACCAGTTTATTAACTTTAAATCTACATGAAGTCGTATAATAACAAAAAAATTAATAAAAAAATAAGTTTAAAAAATGGTTGCATAAACTTTTTTGAGCTGTAGCTTATGAGGATGTTTTCTTCATTGACTTTCAATTCTGTAGGTATATACTTGTAGACTATAGGGTAATGGTTAAGACTACCGACTGTTATAGGCCACAGATTTAGGTACAGATGTGGGTTTGAAACCCCGTAGCGTTAGAATATTTTTAATTGAGGACTTTTTAATATTTAATGAGTAACATAGTCAATAATAAAATTATTAGGGTTTTTTTTTTGTTTAAACCAATTTAAATTTTGATATAATTAAATTAAATTTGATTAATTTGATTTAAAATGATTAAATTCAATTTAATTCAGTTTAATTCAATTTAATATAATTCAATTCAGTTTAATTTAATTCAATTCAAATAATTAAGCTAAATTAGGTTTAATTCAATTTTGTTATAACCAATTTTAACCAAAAGTTTTTGCAAGTTACATTTTTTTTTTGATAACTGGAAAATGACCAGGAATTTTTTACGAGGACCAAAAATTTCTTTAATTATAAGTAAAGAATGTCAATAAGAATATCAAATGAGGATTTTATCATATTCACAATTTCTTAAATATGGTTTTCATAATTTTGAAAAAGACACTCTGTTCCACTATTAAAGTATGCCTAAAGCACTTTTCGTTTCCGATTAAATCACTCGTAAAATTTTAATTTTAATTACATCAGCAGCACATACTAAAACATCTTTAAAGATAAAAAATATCTGTACAAATATTTATCGAATAAGAAAAGCTAATCAATTTAATTCCAAATAATAACGAGAGCAGATCTTCAGAGTTGGGGTTTTTTTCTCAAATTTTATAAATTTGCTACAGACAATTAATTAGCTGATTATTAATTTCCCAACACATTAACCAGAAATGACCAATTTTCAACTACAAAAACATACATTTTTAACCAAAGAGATGAATTTTTTAATAAAATTATGGATCTTTAACAAAAGAAAAAAAATAGCAAAAAAGTTTACCTTTAATAAATTAGTTAAACTTTTAACCAAAAATATAAATTTTCTACCAGAGAAAAGATGAATTTTTAACAAAATATTGGAATTTGTAACCCAGTAGTTCAACTGCTAACTGAAAACTATAAATTTTTAAATATAAAAATGTGTTTTAGACGAAGTGTTTTGACTTTCCACCAATTAGTTCATTTTTTGACCAAAACAGATTAGCTTTCAATTAAATAGTTTAGGTTTTAACCAAGCAAGATAATAAAGAATATCTTCTAAAAGCAATGAAGTTTTCAACGTCAAAGACAAAATTTAACAAAAGCGTTGCATTTTTAACTAAGAAAGATTTCTAAGTCAAGAAAGAAATACAATGTCGACTTATTTCTTAAAGTTTTAAGCAAAAATACAAATTTTTTACAAAGCAGTTGTATTTACATCTTGATAATATAAATGTTTAACAAAAAAGTTCATTTTCAAATTTAATTTTTTGTAAAAATAGATCAGTTTTTAACTAAAAAAAAATTTTGACTCATGAAAGAAAAACAATTTCAACAAAACTGTTGAAGTTCTAAGCAAAAATGACTATTTTTTTATAGCAGTTGAATTTTCTACCCGAAAATATGAATTTTTAACATAAAAGTTCATTTCTAATTCATTAGTTCCATTTTCAACGAAACTACTTAAATTTTCAACTCATAAAGACATAAGAATTTTTAGCCAAGAAGAATAACTTTTTAATAAAATAATTAAATTATAAACTAAATAATAAGATTTTTTTAACTGAAAAATCTACATTTCCAAAGCAAGAAGAGAAAATTTAATGCATAGACTAAAAAGTTTATTTATCAAATTCTCATGTAGAACTATGTAAGTGTAACGTTTTGAACACTTGCCTTTTTATGTGAAATTCATTTTTTCTTGAATTCTAACTGTTAAAAAATTTAGGTAATAAAAATAAAAGAAAATTAAAAATCGAATTTTAATCAGCTTAAAGTTGAAGAAAATTAAAAAGTGAATTTTCGATATTTAAATTTTCTTCCATTTCCAGGAGTTGAAACTCAACTTTCAAAAATAAACTGTAGAAAATTCAATTTCAAATTTGTTTCAGTTCTCTAGAGTTAAATGTTTTATTAGAAACAAATTACAAAAATGTTATATTTACATCATTTTGCATGACTATTTTATAAATTTAGAAGAAAAATTCAAGCCAGCAATTTGCTGTACCGATAAAAGTGTCGACGTTTAATTTTTATATTTTAAAATATTTCGTTTTGACTATTTGATTAAAAAATCAACCGAAAAATGACCGGGAATTTTTTCGGTGATGTAAGTGGCTAACTTTGATTATTATGAGCATAGTTTTATATTCTTTTTTTAATATAATTAAAAACTTTGATATTGAGAGCCTAAACTGAGACTTTTATTTGCCAATTAGTCGTTTATAAAGTCGAGGTTGCCAACGTCAGTATTGGGCTCTAATGTTTGATCTATATTTTTCTATTGATAATAATTTTTAAATTGTATCAACTTAATCACAAACCTTTACTAGGAAAATAAACGTTAAGGCCTTATACTAACAAGTTCGATTTTATAAGCGACTGATTGGAAAACAACAATATTATTCGAATTTTCGAATTTTTAATATTGAAATTATATATAGGAAGGAATTTAAAAAATATTCTTATAAATTATATTTTTTTCCAAAAAACGGCCCGATAAATTATTGTGAATTTGGTCTTAAATTGTTTGCAGTATGACAAGAAACTGTAATCCATAACAAAATTCTATCTGCAAATAACGTTTAGCTAAAAGAGGTGAAAATCAGATAAAATCGGTGATAAGTGATAACTCAAAATGCCTTTTGCGAGTCGCATATTGCATTTCCGACAATCTAAGCCCCACTGATCGAATCAAAAATTTTATCAAAAATATTGTTGAAATTTTTGTCAAATGATTTGGTAGATGCAAATAGACTTGCAATTATTCTTAATTACATTTTTTAATTCGACGCAAATTAAAAAAAATTATATTCCTTTCAACATTTTGACATTTTTTGAAAATTATAAAAAAGCTATTTTTATAATGGATGAAAAAATTTCAACAGATTTTCTATAAGATACCATACATATTTTAGAACTATTTTACTGTCAAATCAAGAAAAATTATTTTCGATAGGATCTAAATTCTAAAAGATATATTATTCTCAAATAGATTTAATTTGTCTCTAAGAGATATGCAAGTTTTAACCATAATTCTTAGTAGATTTCAACTCTTTTTTTTCGTTCTAGATAATTAAAAATGTTTTATTTTACTTCATTTGAAGCCAAACTATATATTTATTTTTTTAATTTCAGAACTGAAACTTTGGACACGCACTAAACTAAAATTTTTTTAAATGCTTCGTCTTCTAAATTCTTTGTATGAATTTTTCTCGTATACATTGAGACAAATTTTTTCTTTAAATTAAACGATTATCATTGGCCATCACAAAAAATTTTGGTCACGAAAAATCCCTATATTTTTTTTACAGACGCAATAGCTGAAGCATCAATGCAGGGTCTTCCAGCCGGAGGTAATTTTAAAACACAAATACAATCTAAACAAGTGATAGATTTAATGCTTTTACGATGATTTATTATAACAAAAGAGTTTTTTCGGATTATAATCGTGTGTAAACTACGAATCTTTCCGACGTTTCGTGAATGTTGCAGTTCACTTTTTCAGGACTAACCTTAAACTAAAGTTCCAGGTTGTGATGTTCTTACATATATGCCCTCAACAATGCCCGTGATTGGCCAGAGCGCCCCACTATGGAGGCTGGTTGAACTTGATTGGCCCATCAAGTCTTTCTCGAAAAGCCCAGGAGAACAAGAGGCTGGATTTAATTGGTATTATATTCGTTGTCCCTATTGATGTTATCAGGGTGTTTTAAGATTTTAATTGCTTCTCTTTGTTT
>JAUELO010456536.1:0-12765 GCA_032357855.1 Amphibolips quercusostensackenii | reverse complement strand
TCTTTTAATTTGAATTAGTAAAACTTTAATGACGCAAATAGCTAGAAGTACGTTATTGATTTTGAGTTGAATTTCACTGAGAAGCAGTGAATTTTCACTGATTAGAACTTAGAGGGACAGGTATGAATCTGAAATGACAGAGATAAAGAAGGATAGACGGAAATAGGAGAAGGATATAGAAGTTGAAATTAAAAGGGATAGTATTAGAGCTATATTAGCAAAAAGGTTAAAGAAGATAAAACAGGAATATACGAGGGAGATGCAGGCACGGAGATAAGGAAATTGAAAGAAATATGCGTAAATCTGTATTGAAAAGGAGATAGAAAAAGGTAGAGATAGAGGGAATAGGCGAATGATAGCTAGGGATAGAGAAGTGAAAATTAAACAAGAAAGAAGCAAGAGTATACTGACAAGGAAAAATATAAAGATAGAGATAGAAACAGATATAGCTGGATAGAAAATAGATAGACTAAAGTTATTCTGGATAAATAATTGATAGGAAAATATGCAGGTGGAATATGGATAGACAAAAGATAGGCCAGGATAAATAAATTGAGGTGTAAGCGAAAAAAATATAATGAATCTATTAAAGATGATTCCCCAATAATTAGACAAATGCTGTATATGAAAAACACTAGAGATAAAATAAAAATTCAAATAAGATCATGCAGATGAAACCATCTCTGACATGCAAATGAAATAAAGCGTTTTTGCAGTTCGGATGAGTCATCTGTCACTTTTACGAATCTTTAAAATGGGATACAAATAGCCTGAATTCTTGTTGATATCCAATATGATTTAATGATTGAATCTATTATCTTGGATTAATACAGATTTTATGACATATTGAACACTTTAATACAAAATATACCGATTTTAATTTATATATTTTGAATGTTACAACATTTTCAAAGCTCAAGTTTAATGGGGTAGATTTTTTTAAACAAGGACCAATAATCATATTCCTCGAGGGCATGAAATGCTAAAACCAAGCACAACTCATTAAAATAAAATGGATTTTTCAGTTTTTTTGCTCACTCCTCACTTTTTACTATCTCAGAGATAGATGATGATTAATAGTGAGAGAATTTCTATATTTTTACTTTCAGCAGGGAAGAATAAGTCTAAAAAATTGTGAAAAAGCATTAATTTGTTCAATTAAAGAGTTTTTAAAGTACTGGAAGCAATTAACGAACAGAAAAAAGACTGCGAACCCACTGAATAATAAAGTAAAGAAAGAAATTACTGATTGTGAACCATTTGTCGAAAAAAGTTGATATCAATGGGTATTGTTCTCAGTAAAAGGCAATAAGTATATCTTTATTAAGACTCTGAAATAAATAAACATTAAAACTAAATAACAAAGTAGTAAATATAGGAAAAATTAATTCTTCTAAAAGGACAATAGGAGCATACTCGATGATTGTTTCCTTTACCTGTATATTCTATTGTTAGAAAATCTATTGTTATAAAAATAAAATTTTCTAGAATAGTTAAATAATTATGGTTCATGTATTGTAACACTGGTTGAGAAAGTTAGATGTATTAGTAAGGAGGTTCCTTGTGTTTATATTGTACCATTTACAACACATTACGTACAAACATAAATGAGCAAATTATAATTTTATAACGTAGTATATGCACTATGTATGTTATAAAAATTAATAAAAGCAATACAAATTTCAAAATATCGAAAACATTTTTTGTCAATAAATTCAGTCTTTTTTGTTCATAATTCATTCCCGTACTTTAATAACCTCTTCAATTGAATAATATTGTGCGTCTTCAAGATTTTGTGGACTAATTTTGCCCCTGCAATAGATTTTTCCGTAATTTTTGCTGTGATCGAACACTCGATCGAACATGTAACCGGTAATTTGTCAGAACCACAAATATTTTTTTCATCTCTCCCTTTCACTTCTTACTTTCGGATTTTTGATCTGTAAACATCTTAGAAAGCGATATGGATTTTTCTGCAATCTTTGTGAAATCTTCAAAAACTTAGTTAAATAATTTTAGTTTGGGTTCAGAAAAGCTTTGAAACCTTTTCAAATGTTTTTAAAATCCTTTTACTATAAGTTAACGTTTATCGATAATGTTTACACATTAATCTGCCTTGAGTCGTATCAGGGAATATATTTTAAGAGTTCTCTTATTTGAGGCCTCATAATTTTTACCTCAATTTGTTGAAAGAAATCTTTTTATTTAAAATTTTTAGAAAAAGAATGTTTTGGTTATTAGTAATTTTAAAAATGCATAAAAAGGTTTGTATTGTTTCTTTTTCTGTTTTGGAAAATGTAATAATCTGAATAGATTTATTTAGAATCACCTACAATAAAATAGGCTCAATTTGTTAAAAAATTTATTAAATAATGTTTTATATCTGTGCTGAAACTATCTGGTAATAATTTGCAGCTAATAAGAATAATTAAAAAAATATTGTTTTAACGTTACAAACAAATTAATGAATAGAAGTTATTTTCGGAATTAGGAATGTTTTGCTTATTGAAATCCAGAGTTTTTGTATAAAATGTAAGGGATATTAAAGTTTTATTATTATTGATTGAAAAAAGATAATATTTGGAAATTTTTTAAACAATTTTCATAAACAAATTCACAGTTTGTCTATTTAAGGAATAGGCTCAATTTTTTCTTGAGTATAGATTTGTTTTTAAATAAATCTTTTAAAATTTTAAAAAGATTCGTGTGTTTTAATTTTCTGTAATAAATTTGGTTAATTTTTTATTAAACAACAAAGTTAATTTTTTCAAGTACGATTTTTATCAAATGCAAGCTTTTGAAATTTCTAAAAGATTTGTGTGTTTTGATTTTTTATAAGAAATTTGGTTATTTTTTTATTTAACAACAAAGTTAACATTTTTTTAGCTTTTCAGGAGCACCATTTTCTTTTAAGGTTTTTAGATTTATTAAACAATGCTTTATATCTGTACCGTAACTATCTAGAAACAATTTGCACTTGATGAGAATAATGAAAAAATTTTTTATTACGTTATAAATAAATTAATGAACAAAATTTATTTTTGGCATTAGGTATGTTTTGCTTATTGAAATCCAGAGTTTTAGTATGAAATGTGTGAGAAATAAAAGTTTTATTACTATTAATTTAAAAAAGATGCTACTTGGCAAACGTTAAAAAATTTTTATTAAAAAAAGCTCACTTTGGCTATTTATCAACGAATAGGGTACATTTTTTCTCAAGTACCGTTTTTTTACTTAAAGCTTTTGAAATTTTAAAAAGATGTGTATGTTTTCATTTTCTGTAATAACTTTTGTTAATTCTTTATTTAAAAACAAAGTTAACTTTTTTTTTTACTTTTCAGGAGCACCATTTTCTTTGAAGGCATTTGGATTTGTCAAAAAATGTTTTGTATCTGTGCTAAAACTATCTTAAAATAATTTGCAGTCGATGAGAATAATTTGAAAAAATTGTTTAGTGCGTTATAAACAAATTAATGAATGAAGGTTATTTTCGGGATTAGGAATATTTTTTTCTTAAATACTGTTTTTCTAAATAAAAGATAAAGTTTGGTAGGACGAACAGTGCGTAGTAGCGAAGCGAGGGGGGGGGGAATGAAATAGGTTTCTATGAATAGGGGATCAGTAAAAACCTGAAACGACCTTTCCGCTGAAAGAGGAGCTGGTGGGAGCGGGAAGGAATGGGTTGAAAGGTGGTAAGGAAGAGAGAGAGAGAGGCGACGCGTGGGATGGCAGCGTCGAGGCCCGGCTTAGTTCTGCGGGGCTACGCGCGGGACGGCTTGAGCTTGCTTTCGGGCGGCGATCCAAGCGTCCAATTGTCTCATACCCTGAGAAGGGTTACGCTGGCTAGTGGGCGGTAGCAGAGAGACCCGTTTGATGTCACCTATGATTAGCTTCTGCCACGCCGATAGGCCGTCCATTGATCGGGACGAGAAGGAAGAGAGAGACAGGAAATTGGTCGCCGAGTGCCGGTAGGAAGAGGTAGGAAGCGGATAGTGGCTCTCGGGATTTAAGACGAAAAAGTCCTGACGCGGGCTCACCAACCCGGAATGAGAAGCGGCGCGTTCCGCGTGGGCAGCGAAGAGGTATCCGGTGAACCTAAAGCTGAGAGCACGGATCTCGGCTAGAGAAGATGGGGTGCCGGGCTCAACTACGGCACTTTCGATATTCCTGGTTGACACCGTAACTTTGGCCGCACCAGGGGACTCCGAGGAAGTGGAGGCCTGTGCGGGGAAAAGATGATCCTTGGACGGAAGCCGCTGCGACGTTGAACCTGGCGCCATGGGTACTTGCCGCCACCCGCTCTTTAAATCAAGCGTAGAGAATATTTTGTCCGTACCTAGGTCCTTTAAGGTCTTTTTTCCAGCTATCACAATTGTCGAGTTCAAGGGGATGTTATTGGCTCAATAATACCATCACGAAGCATCTCGCGGACCTAAATATCGATATACTGACGCTTTTCATTAGAGTACCGGCGAGGTGCTTCTCTGAAGGGGTGACAATCCTTCAGCTGAATCGCGTGCTGTACGTTTTCCAAGGTTTGCTTCAGGCGCCCGCCTTCATGGAATGGTGAGGCGTGTTGACGAATGAGACCCACGAACTCTCTTTGAAACTCTTCGGGGAAGCTATTTGGCACAGAAATTTCCTACGTGGGGGAGGCAAGCTCATAAGCGTAGGGGAGGGGGCTGAAGTAGACTCTCTGTCGACCCGTGGTGCCCACGAAAATGCAGTCTGCTACGTAGTCATGAAAGACCTTGTGTTTTTTTACCCACGGTCGACCGCGGATGAGTTCAGCCCTTAATTCGGGGCTGAAATAAAATGTGCTAGGATAGGCGGCTTCCTGAAGGACGGGCTGTAATTAAACGGTCCCGTTCAATTTAATTGTAGCTCCCACGGCTGCGATCAAGGCGTGAGGGGGAAGGGGGGTGCGATTTTGGAATTCCGCTTGAGTCAAGACGGACTCACTCACGAAATTCTCTGAAGCCAGTGTGTCGATCTCATCGATGATCTCGCGTTTGCCCAGCAGAATGTGAATTCTGTGTAGGCTGCTGAGATCGGTCGACACTGCGCTTAAGATGGGGGCGCGGTCAGCGCTGTCGGGGCGGCAGCTGCCTCGGCTTCTGCCGCCTGGTCCCTCCAGTTTCCCGGGAACGCAGTGGTTTGTCTTGCTTTAATCACAGGGCACTCCCTGTGAAAGTGTCGTCTCGGGCAGTAATGGCACTGCGGCGGTGGTCTGGTCGGGGGTGCTGTCTCGGCGCTATTTCGAGGTTGCTGGTTGGCCGGGGTGGCCTTATTCGGATTTTCCGCGCGACCTTGCAAGGATTTTTCTCTGCTTCTTCGCTTTCGGCCTGTACGGACCGTTCCACTAAATCTTCGGAAGAGGTTATTGCTGTAGCGGCACTATCTGTTCTTCCGCGGCCTGAGGCAGTAGTCAAAGTGCCCGCAGGTACTTCCTCTGTAAAAAGACCCCCACAGACTCCTTTTCTTCTTGCTCAGTTGCGTACAACTTAATATGGAGCTTGTTCATTGCTCAATTAAAGCCTCCGCAAAATAATATTCGCATTGGCTTAAGAACGCCGCTGGATCCTAGTGATCCATCCCGGCAAAACTAGGTAACGGCATGTAGGGCGTTCTAAGGGCCCGCACCAGTGTTCGACAATCGGCGAGCGGCGCACTAAGGGGCAATGAGGTTGTGGGCTGCGTTTGTGGGGTTCCGTTGAACTATTCTAGTGCTGTGTAAACCGATTCGGAAACCGCGCTCGACAGTAGTGGGACTGCATGAGCCTGTTGCAAGGCCGCATGAGCCAAGTGAAGGGCTGCATGAGCAGCCTGTGGAGCCGCATGAGTTGAGGGTGGGGCTGCATTAGCCTGTGGTAAGGCCGCATTAGCAGAGTGAGGGACTGCATGAGCCTGTGTTAAGGCCGCATGAGCTGAGTGTAGGGATTCATGAGCCGCCTGTAGGGCTGCATGAGCCTGTGGAAAGGCCGCATGAGCCGGGTGAAGGGCTGCATAAGCCAAGTGGGGGTCTGCATGAGCAAGTGGTATGACCGCATGAGCCGGGTGTAGGGCTACATGAGCCGAAGGTAGGGCTACATGAGTCGCCTGTGAGGCCGCATGAGCCGGGTGTAGAGCATCGTCTTGTATTGTTGGTGAACGTGCCGCGTCCGCTATTCTGGTAAGGACGGGCAAGGTTAAAATTATCGGCCGTGGATTATTTGGTGAAATAATCCTATCTGGGCGTCTGCTTGGGCCCAGTGAGACACATTCCCCGCTTGACGGCCCTTAAAACAATACCCGCGAAGCGCTTCGCGTTGTGTCAGGTGTCAATTTGCTTCACCTTCGTTGTGAGAGGAGAACCGAGGAGCCTGTAGGGCTTATTTTCGATCGCCTGTTTGTATTCTGTGAGGCAGGGGTGGTCCCCGTATTGTCCATTGTGGACGGGTTTGGATTGGGCGCCACCGAGTTTTCCGGTTCAGACTCGGAAACCGTACGCGCTCGGGCCGAAATTCTTCTTATGGCTGGTCGGCCAACACAACGACGGCTCAAGATCGGCGAGAGTATCATCTGAGACACGAGGACGGTTACTTCCACTCTTGGAATATTAGAAAATAAATTCCTTGCTCCACGTTCGGGCCGCCAAATCGTTGTCTACACCGGAGTGGTAGTGTTAGTGGGGTAGGATGAACAGTGCGTAGTAGCGATGCGAGGGGAGGGGGAAAATTAGATAGATTCCGTTGAATAGGGGATCAGTAAAAACCAGAAACGATCTCTCGGCTGAAAGAGGAGCTGGTGGGAGCGAAAGTGAACGAGTCGGTAGGTGGTAAGGAAGAGAGAGAGAGAAACGGCGCGAGGAATAGCAGCGTCCAGGCGCTAGGCGGGCGCAGCTTAGTTCTACGGGGCTGCGCGCGGGACGGCTTGAGCTTACTTTCGGGCGGCGAGCCAAGCGTCTAATTGTCTCATACCCTGAGGAGGGTTACACTAGCTAGTAGGCGGTGGCAGAGAGACCCGTTTGATGTCACCCTTGATTACTATCTGCCACGCCGATAGGCCGTCCATTGATCGGGACGATACGAAAGAGAGCGACAGGAAAGTTGTCGCCGAATGCGGCTTTGTTTGTATATTTTGTGTTTAGGGGGTGGTAGAGAAAGGAGGTAGGAAAATTCGGAAGCGGATTGTGGCTTTCGGGATTCGAGACGGGAAAGTCCTCACGCGGGCTGAACAACCCGGAATGGAAAGGGTGGTGAACTGTCGCCCGGTGACGACCTTTTTTCAGTCCGCGGTCACGATACGAGAATAACGGTCGAGGAACCTAAAAGCGGAATTTTCGACATAGACGCGATCTCCGGTCCGAGGAGAGCCCTTCAGATCGGGCCGGTAGCGCGTTTGTCGTGGGCGGCGAAAAGGTTTTAGGTGAACCTAGTGCCGCGAGAAATAACACCTCCATGTCGTTTTTCTGGAAACAGGCAGCAGCTGTGGGAGATCGGGTGGCGGTAACGCAGGCTCTGGTGGCGGCGTGGAGTTGCTCTGCGAGATTCGGTCGAATCCCGGCTAGAGAGGATAAGGTTCCGGGCTCGACAAGGCACTCTTGATATTTCCGAGTGACACTGTAACTTCCGCCGCACTAGGGGACTCCGAAGAAACGAAGGCCTGTGCGGGGACGGAAGTCGCTGCGACGGCGGTGTATGTAAGGCTAGAGGTCGTGGCGGCGAGTCATGACAGTCAATCTGTGGGGTTTTCGCGGCGATTTCCGTTGATCTGTTCTGACGTGCCAGATTCGTGGGTGGCAAGGCGTATCGCGCTTCGACAAAGAAATGCGGTATACGTAGGGATAACAGATCGGCGCGGTTGGCGGCGGCCCTTCGCGTGCACGGATCCCGGGTTTCCTCAGGCCTCGGGCACTCATATAGGCGACCTTGAAGTATTATAAGATCGATCCCGCTTGGAGTATACGCTAGATGTCGCAGCGTTGGTTCCCCTGCCCACACCCCGCAATCCCGTAACCACTAGCAACGCGTGAACCGCCATGTTTCTTGTTTGTCAGGTGTTGGCTGACAATGCTGTTGGCATCTTACAATAAAAACTGACTTAACACATATTTTCACGGTCCTTTACTTCTTCATAAATCACACTTTCATGAAGAAAGCAATGAAAAAACAAATAAAAATACATAAATAATTATTGCAATGTTTATTTATGATTTTCTGTTTGTTTTTATTCTTTTCTTTATCACATTTACTTTTTCAAGAAAATTATCTGAAAGATATCTGGAAGTGATGTGACGTCATCGATTATCTTATCTTAGGGATCCGAGTATACGCAAGATGGCATCTATGATCCTTCATTTAGAAAGCATTGAGTGGCGACCGCCTGGGTTTCCTCGCGACCTCTGCGAATCTCGAGTAAATTGGATCTCCTCCACCTCGGCGGCGCGGCGCGCTTGTTTCTTTGCGGCGGCGCGACGGATTTCCTCCTCCTCGGCGGCGCGCTCGCTTGTTCTCCGCGGCCTTATGTTCGGCAGCTCGGCGTGCTCGTGCCGCGGCACCCCGTGCGGCGTGTTCCGCGGCCGCCCGTTGGCGTTCGGTGGCCCGACGTTGTCTCTCTTCAATAGGCAAACGAGCCTCGGCGGGCCGACGCGCTCGCTGCTGACGCGTCTGGCGATTAGGGCGAATTCATTTAAAATTCTCTGTCATCAAGAGGTTTGTCTTCGAAATAACTCCCGTATACGACAGCCGATTTTAGAAGTAGAGTAGCTGTCGGACTAAGTCCTCAAGTCCGATGCGCAGAGGATCCAGGTGATAGACCGTCTCTCGCTATTCGGACGCCGCAGGCCCCTACCTTGCTGAAACAAGTGGACCGAAACAAAAAAAAATATACTCGCGAATTCACGATTTCAGGCCCTCACGAAAATAGAAAGTGGAAGAGAATATTCTACCCGAGTGCCCCGAGTACTGAACCACTGCACGTAACTTGCAACCCGCAAACGAGCTGTCACTTGTAACCTAGAGATCAATCACTAACGATGCGTATCCGAGTTTTCCGCTTTTCTAACGGCTGAGATGCAGCTTCCCGTCGTGACGCGACAAGCAAAACTAACTACTAAGAACAACGAAACCTGTCACTAACTCCCGGCCCCAAAATCCGCAAAACCAGAAAAAAATAACACTGGAGAGAGAACACCCGATCAGAATCCCGACGTGAAACACGATGTTGACCCGAGTACTGACGGAGAAGAAGTTATTCCGACAGAAAAAGTTTAAGGGAGCATTTTAAGAAAAATTAGCAAAAGGCTTTAAAGTTTTTTCGAGTTGTTATTTTCAGGAATGAGGGAGGCAAAGCTCACGTGCCTTTCTCCCGAAAAATCGTACAACTGATCTTGTTCGTCGCTAGTTCTCTCCCGGTGACCAGGCGTGGAGCTCAGCGATGGCAGTGGAAGCGGCAACGAGCCCACCGATTAGTTGCGAGGCCGACAACGAAGTCGCTATTAAGCAGTGGGGAGACGCTGCCTCGACCGCGCTACATCGACCTCTGCACGTCGGCACCGAAATTTCATAGAATTAACTTATTTTTAATTCACAATTAAAAATAGAAAATATGGTCCAAAAATTATTGAAATTCAATAGTAACCTTAAATCTATCCTAGCTTCGATTTACAAAAATAATCACGGAGCTAGGTCAATTAAAAAGACAAGTGGTGTTTTAATTGTCAATATTAAGTGTTTTAAAACAATGATTAATAGGAAAATCATAAGCAATAATTCCAAGCACAACGGATCCTAATAATTCAATAAGAAAAAATTCAAATATATTATTAAAATGCTTAAAAACTTACTACTGGTTAGGCCAGTAAGTTACATAATTTTCATGGAACTTATAAATAATAATAATAATAATATTGTACGGGTGCGCATACGAACATGGGCACACGTACATCCACTAAAATCATTATTAAATTATTGTAGCTTCCAGGCGGGGATGATATTGTAATTCAAAAATATATAAAACCAGAACAAAAGAGACCTGTTAGCGAGTGACTACCCTACGATTAGGTAAGTTTCTCTTAGATATTTTTGTTTAATGTTAAACGTTAATTTAAACAATTCGAAAGCATAATTTCCTTGGAAATTGTTTAATTATTTGTATTGTTTAAATACCTAGTATAGGTTCGTGCACCTGAGAGAGAAACTTTAGAGTAGAATAGCGTGTAAAGGAGGAAAGGAGCGCGCATGGGAGTGAGAGAGAAAGGAGAAGTAGCTACGTGCACTAGTCCTACCGCAATGTTTTCGAGAGGCGAAAACACGGCGGTAGCACGTTATCGTTAGTGTTTAGAACCTGACCAGGGACAATTTTTCGACACTCGAAGCCTAATGGAATGTAGGGAGAAGGGCCCTTTACAATAGGATGATTCATTTGGGTTGAGCAAACTCGTCGTGCCGAACTTCAAAAAATTTTTAATTTGTCACGTGGGTCCTTTACTTAAATTGCCTCGTGAGAACTTGAGTGGCAGATCACGTAGACAATTACACGGATTTTTTTAGATTCTCAACCTATGTATTTGACATACAACAAAAGGAACCATTATACATATAGGTGCTCTATAGGAAACATGTAGTAAACTATATGAGAAACTATATAGGAAACTATACGCAAAACTGTATAGAAAATCATATGGGAAACAATAGAGTAATTTAAGCCCAGATCCTATATATTTTACTTATAATTTTTTATATATTTTCCCATATATAATCTTTGTCAGTCGATCATTGGCTTCAGAATTAAAAAGCATAACAATTTTTAATCCTGAAGTTAAATTTTTAACAGTATGGAAGGACATATTATAAATTACTACAATTACTTTGATATTTTATTTTTATTTTTCATTACATTTTATTCTCAGCTAGCTTAAAAAATGTATAATTTTGATAAATTTATATAATTACGATTCATTACATGCATATGTATTGAATCACACTTATTTTCATTATCTTATTTTTATAATTGAAACAAAATAAATTTTAAGCCAAGAAGAAATATTTTCTATCCATGAAGAGTAATTTGTAACGAAGTACATAAATTTTGAAATTAAGAACATAAAATTTCTGTCGAAGAAGTTCAATTTTCCACCAAAAATAAAATATTTA
Source organism: Amphibolips quercusostensackenii (assembly GCA_032357855.1). NCBI lineage: Eukaryota > Metazoa > Arthropoda > Insecta > Hymenoptera > Cynipidae > Amphibolips > Amphibolips quercusostensackenii. The sequence continues at coordinate 1,630 of JAUELO010456536.1, read as the reverse complement.
AATTTTTAGGAAAAAAATTGAATAAATAACTAATCCTCATTCAAAGAAATAAATTTTCAATTTTTATCAACAAACGAGACTAACGTTCTACTAGAAAAATATTAATTTTCAACAAAATATAGGACATCAAAACGTAAGCATTTGACAAAAAAAGGGGGAGGGGAGCTCAAATTTCACACAAATCTAATACCTTCTCTGATAAGAATGTTGAAAGTTGGTCACACAATTTTTTGTTTGATTGCATTAATTATTACCTCGTAACTGTATAGCATAACTCTAGAAGAAGATGGTTAAAAACAATAATATTTTAGTAAAACAATAATGTTTAATTACTTATTACCACACTTTAAATGAAAAGCAAACAAAAAATTGACCTTTTTTTAAATTATAATTTTGTAACTCTATTCTAAAAGGAAATTTATAAAAACATTAATGAATTATTTTTACAATGCATGTAAACATCTCATTAATAGTACAAAGTAGTTATTTATGTATGAGAAACTATTTGTATTAAAAAAGCTTTAAAAAATCATAATTAGCACCAAAAACTTACGAAACACAATTTTACACTCACTGTTTTTTTTTTGCAAAAACCTGTAAAACAGACTTATAGAGGCGAGATTTAAAAAATAGTAATTCATTTGTGTTTTGCACGTAACTGTAAAGTAAAATGTTGAGTTTTATTTCGATTCACCTGATATTGACGATTCTGAAGAAAATGGACGAAAACAAATTTTGCTCTTATAAAAAATACGTGTTAAACTTCATGGGGCTTGCGAAACCACTAGATATGTTTTGAAGAAAAAAAAAACAATCAAATTTTTCAAGCGGGTTCGGAGAAATTTAGGGGCGATATGCATAAAAATTTAAAGAAAATCCAAATTGGACCATCCTTACGTGACATAAATTCATACCGGATTGGTAAAATAATATTTAAAGTTCGCTTAGGATTAGTTTTGGTTAAAAATAAACATATTTAATTAAAAATCTATGTTTTCTAGTTGAAAAATTAATTTTTGGTGAAATATTAATCTCCTCCATTCAGAAATCACATTTTGGCTTGAGCATTGAACTCTGTTGATGAAAATTAATTTTTTTTTAATTCATGGTTCTAATTAAAAATTTATCTCGTTGGTTAGAAATTTAAATATTTCATTAAAAATTCTTTTCTTCTGACTGAGAAATAATTATTTGACTAAAGATGTTGATTTGAATTAAACTTTTTTATATTTCAGGTTCAAATCTCTTTTAGTTGAAATGTCCTTTTTTTAAAGATTTATAATTTTAGCTGAAAAGTCATATTTTTAGTTCGAAAAATCAACTGTTTTGTAGAAAGTTAGTCTTTTTTGCTTAAAAACTCACCAATTTTGCAGAAAATTCAACGGTTCGATAAAAAATTAATTTTTTTGTCGAGAATTTATATTTTTGGTTAAAAATTCTAATGTTTGGATCAAATTAAACTTGTTTGATGAAAGTTTAAATATTTGGTACAAAACTAACTTATTCATTTTACCATTAAGTCATTTCCCTTTCGGGGTAGACGAGACTCACTTGGTGAAACCGAGAGAGTCGTATTTGGTTAGAGTATACTGTGAAGGGCACCAGTCTTCAGCAGTGTAGTGGTCGTCCT
>JAUELO010456509.1:0-12767 GCA_032357855.1 Amphibolips quercusostensackenii | reverse complement strand
GCTACCGAGGATGTGCATTGAGGATCTGTCTATGAATCTATAGGCCAAAAAAGGACATGACTGCAATAGGCCCGCTTCTGTCTCTTTAAGTGGAACCAGCCTCTATGTCGACGTGTTGGAAAAGAAAAGTGTCAAATATTGGTCTCCACCCCCTTCCCTATCTTACTTTTTCTTGTCGTAAGTGGCAGGTGGTGACATGACAACTTGGCTCTCTGCTTGGTGATGTCATCAGGACGACTGATGCTTTAGTTAAAAAATGGAAGCCACTTGACACAGTGTCACAACAACTTAAGAGCGTAAATCGAAAAGAATTCCCTATTGCAGTGCTTAAACTTAAGTTATGCTATGCTTATAAGCTGTTGTGCACAAAAACATTTTAAAATATTGATTGTTACGGAAATTTTTGAAAATTTAAGAAAACATTGAAATTGATACATTTTTGCAATTTCTGCTAAAAACAAAAACTTTTGCACGACAGTGTATGAAAATAACTGTTTGGACATCTTTAGTTAAAAGAAATTACAATTTCAACATGTATTTTTGAGCGCCTGAGTAGCTTAGTTCAATAAAGGTAGTTCACTGGTTTCACCCTTAAAAATGAAGAAATTGACAACTTTTTTTGACAAAGGATTGAATTTGGTCCTTTTAAATGATTTTCTAACACTGATGACGCAAAACATGTATTTTGCATGCCTGAAAGAGGGAGCGAAATCAGTCTTTCTCTCCCCGGGTGAGAAATGGTCGAATGACTGCAGGTCGCAGGTAGAAGGTCCCTGGACTCTGCTACCTGGACCCTGGTGCTCTAAGTCATACAGATATTCAACAAGCATAAGTTTCTTATCTAGATTGCTGTTACCGTTGCTATAAGCTCCCTTTGTGTTAAAAAATAGCATATTCACCGCGGGAGCAATGCTACGTTTGCGCTTGTTCGACTTCGGCTCCATCGCTACGCTCGGGCCCGAAGCTCGTACTCGCCGCAAACGCAGCATTTTGATCCTTTGGTGCATAATATACTATTTTATAAATAAAATCAGGCGAAGCGTTGTTTTTAATTACGTTTACATAAAGGTTCAGAATTGTGAGCACATTTTTAAAATGGTTTGCCCGATATCTCGAATAGGATAAACGGAGGCAACCCGTGTTATTTTTTTAGAGGGAGGTTCAAACTATAATCTGACTTTGGATTCATCCTTCAACATGATAGGTATAGTAACTGTCTTGAATATTTTATTAAAAGTGAGCATTTTTTGGCATCTGGGCAGGGTAAGGCTAGACAACCTAGGCGGTACTTTCTCTCTTGAACTGAATTTACTCGTACTTTTGCGGTCGCCGTTCAGACTAATAGTTTTTGAGGCGGTTTTTGAATGTTTCATTTGCCTGAATTTAAGATAAGATTGAAGATATGCATAGAACAATTTTTATTTTATACTTTTTCCGTTTCTCGTAATTTAAAAAAAATTGTTTATTTTGAGTTAAAAACAGAGGCCTTTATCTTAATTTTTGACTTTTTGCATTTTGATATGCTTGATGAAAATATATCAATTTTAAAGTGAAACTCTTTTTGGCACGGAAGTGAATTAAAAGAAACGTACTACGCGTACATCGTACGCGTACGATAATCTCCTTTTTCGTTTTGTGCGGCTGTTCGCAGTTGCACTTCTCTTTTCAGGTAGCTTCTCTCCGATACTCTCACTTCACCACGCTAAGCATGTATATGCTTTGTTTCTCTTAAAAAATCTTTAAGAAATAAATCGTCATAAGATGAGCAAATATCTCTTTACACTTTCTCTTGCTCTTTTTCTTTTTCTTTTTTCGTTTTCCTTTTATTAAATGAATACGGAAATAAATAAGGAAAAATGGAAAAGGAAACCAAAAAGGAAAGAAGTGAACCTAGAAAGAGGAACGGGAAAAAAAAACCAGATACAGAAAAGGGAAATTGAGAAACCAGAAAGGAGAAAGGGGGTAAATGAAATTAAAAGGAAGAAAGGGAAACTAGAACAGGATAATCTAAACCAGTAAGGGGAAAGGAGAAAAAGGAAATAAAAAACAAGAAATGGAAAAGGAAAAGCAAAACCATAAAGGAGAAAAAGGAAAAGGGAAACACAAAATAGGAAAGAAAACGTTGAAAAGGGAAAAGAGAAAAAGGGAAACCAGATAAGGGGAAAGCAGAAGGAAATTGGAAAGAGGAAAGGGAAAAGGAAAACAAAAAAAGGCAAAGGGGGAATGAGAAACCGGAAAGGGAAAAAACGGAAACCAGTAAAGGAAAGAAAAAGAGTAATCAGAAAGAGGAGAGGACAAAGTAAGACAAGAAAGAAGAAAGGGAAAATGAGAAATTAGAAAGGAAAAAACGTAAATCACAAGGGGGAAAGAGAAAGGGTAAATATAAAGAGGTAAGAGAAAAGGGAAACAGGCAAGGCGAAGGAAAAAAAAGAAACTAGAAAGGAGAAAGGGGAAATAAGAAACCAAAAAGAAGAAAGGGAAACCAGAAATGTGAAAATAAAAACCAGAAAAAAAGGGGAAATAGGAAAGGGAGAAAATGTAAAAGGGAAAAAAGAAAAGAAAGAATTAATTAATTGAAAATGCACTTCTGCCATGTGGCCTCTCTGCCACACACTGTTTTTTTCAAACTGTGTGATATATATATTTTTAAAGCTTATGCAAAAATAAGAATAGTGATAAACAAAAAAAATTTTATAAAGAAAAACGTTGCTGAAGCTTTTTTATATTTACTGAAACAGCTGAAATGTAATAGCTCCACTTGTGAATACGCTATGTCACTGCCAGCAAGATAAGGCATTTACAAGTTACTTTTCTTCAAACTCATGACACTGAAATACTTAGACACTCAATCTGTTTAAACTTGCTTTATTTACGCCTCGTGTCTAGATTTGCTAACAATATTTGTTCAATTTTCAACGAATTTCTATTACCAGTTAATAATCTTATTTTATAATTTATAATTTAACATTTTTTTCGTCACATTTTTTCAATGATATTATGGAAACTTATTTTATTATTTAATTAATTCAAAATGAACTTAAATTTGTTAAATTAGTATTAAATCATTTTCTTAATTGCAAATTAACCTTATTGTTAGAAATTTTTTTTTTCCTGATCAAAAGTCAACTCTTTTCTGAAACATGTAAATTTTCAACTTAAAAACCTAATTATTTTGTTAAAAATCATCCACTTAGGACGAAAATTAATATCGTTTGTTGAAAATTTAACGATTTTGATGAAGATTAAACTATTTTGTTAAAAATTGACTTTTTTTGTTAAAAACGAAACAATACGAGAAGAAATTTATCATACTGAAAGAATGTGAGGATAGAAGATAACATTAGAGTTCAATATTAATTGACTTTAATTATTTGAATGAATTTCACTAATTATCGTATAATTTAAATTAAAAACGTCTGATTATTTGAAAATATTTAAAGAGTTGAAATACGAAATTGTTATAATTAACATCAAAATTCTAATATGGTTCATAAACTTTGTTTGAACAATAACTTGAAAGTGTTTACACTTCTTTTTATTGAAATAGTCATTTTTCGAGCTTAACATATTACTAAAATTGCTATTTTCAGTATTTTTCTGATTTATTAAACCTTAAAACTTCTAGACTCCTCTGTCGTGGACAAAAGAGTTTTCTATTCAAAAGGTTTACTACTATAAAAATTTGAGTAAAAAAAATATCACGCCATATTTGAACCCTTTCAATATTTTCCTCTCTCAAACCTATTGCAACAGGACTATTACATTAGTCATTCTATTCTTTACGGTTTAATTTAATCTTATTAAAAAAATTTTAAATAATCATAATATAATATCACTTAATTCAAATATTCAAAATGAATAAAAAGAACTCCAATAATTATATAAAATAATTACCAATTGAAAATGACAAGCAGCAAAGCATTGTTCAAGTAAAAAAATCGGGAATCGTTAGATAAAATTAAGATTTCAATTTAAAAAAATGGTTTTGGTAATTAAAAACAGCTCGTGAATATTTAACTATTTTAGAATGAATTCGAACTTTATTATTTAGATAGATTCGATAAAAATCCTTATTCTAGATGAATGCAAGGTTTAAAAAATAACTTGTAATAATGCAATATTGCGTACAATTGAATCTTGAGTTGGAATACTGAAACGAGAATTTTTTTAATTCTCATTTATAAATTAAAGCTTGAGAAATTTTTTATTCACTCATTTTTTTACCACTCGGTTATTTACAAGTTAAAAATAAAAGCTTTGAATATTTTCCTGTTCGAAAATTTCTAGTGAAAAAATCTATCAATCTACGGAAAAAGAACGAGAACGAGCGAGGATCTTGGGAAATAATCTTACAATCCATAAGGAGAACGAGCAAATATTTTATTATAAAAAAATCTTTTTATTTATATCAAGGATACAAGTTTTCAAGTCTACAAGTTTTCGAATCGACGATTCTCTAAGTCTACGAGTCTTCAAATCAACAAGTCTTCAAGTCTGCGACTTATTGAGTGATTGTAAAGTGAATTCTGTTAAAAAATCTAGCAACATTGTGATTCGAATTGTCTTATGTTACAAGCTATCTAGTATTTTTTTGAGTCTTTTATTTTACAACTTGTATTAATTATCATTAGAATCTGTAAAGAGTTATTCGTCAGAGCTTCAGGAGGGTGAGTCTTGCACACTGATGAATTTAAGATGATTTCAACTAATAAAAATGGACTGCATACCACTTGATTAGTTTGTTTAGAATCTAAAGTCGCGCCTTCAAAAATTGTATCTTAACTGCGACTCAAGCTCTGTTCGGCAATATTATTTTAGAAAGTATATGAAACTTTCCATAATGCCTTACAAGGGCTAAATATCGAAAAGAAACTATTCACTGGTCCGATTCTATCCTAGTTTTGCAGTAGATTATAAGTTCTTCAAATACTTAAAAGAAAATTTGTAGGAAACTGTGTTGAAGAGATTTAAAAGTTGACACAATCTTTCGAATAGCGACACGTACGTACCAAGCACAATCTCGCAAATCTTATCTTGCAAGGTCTCACACCAAAAGAGTTTATTGATTATTCTTTTTGGTGTAATGATCCAGTATGGATGAACGAGCTTAAAGAAAATTGTCCTATATAACACTTAGAATCTATTAAAATATCTGAACGAAAGAAACCTGTTAACAGTTTTTCAGTCAACTTTTCTCAAGTAAACGAAATTTCTTCTTTCTTTTTTAGGAAGTCACAATCCTTTATTAAACTCATATGCATAGTAGCTTACTGTCAACGTTTAATAAGCATCAAGGATTACAAGCACCAGGTAAAGAGCCACCTTTCTTTGAATAAACACAAGACCACGACTTATTTTGTACCTAAATAATAACAGCACAAAAAATTTTCGACAAAAATTAAAATGCTAGGATCCAAAGAAAGACAAAAAGTCAATGGGTGATTAGCTCCACTCAGCTACATAAAACGAGTTTGCTTCTTTCAGAAGAAAAAATACAACATACTGAATTTGTCTCAAACACTAACTCCCAAAAACTATTAAAACTTCACCTTTTACTATCTAATACCCTCAGATTCGACATTTGGTCTACATTGGAACGCATATCTTTTGACCAATCCCAACGGATCTCTAATCATCCTTTCAGCAACGAAATGATTTTAGCTCTGTCTTGAGGACATAGTTTTGCAGTAGCCCCCTCAAAAACCCCAAAAAAAGAAATTCTCAGTAATTTGGAGTCAACAATATATACAATTTCACCCGAAAAAGCGAATGACATACGACGTAGGACGGCCAATATCTTACGTTAAGCTTAGCTTCCTCCCTTGAATTTGACAAAACAAGAAAGAACTGCAATTAAAAAGCTTAATCAGAACAAAGATATCATAATATCACCCGCAAATAAAGGCAACACAACTTTTATAATGAATGAAGAAGACTATAGCAACAAAATCATTACCTTCTGACTGACGAATTATACAAGAAACTTAAAAAAGACCCTACAACAACAATATTCAGCAAAACAAAAAACCCTGCTAAAATAATTTAAGCTTGACAACAGAATCATTTTTGAATTATTACATACTGATCCCATCTTCCCATAACTTTGCGGACTCACAAAAATCCACAAAAATTACATTTCACTCAGACCGATCGTCAGCGCTATAAACTTATCAACTTGCAACCTTGCATGCTTCCTGGTTAAAAAACGAAGGCCGTTCACAGAATACTCTATCACACACGTACAAAACTCATTTGACTTGATTAACAAGATACAACAAATCCACATTCAATTCAAAGCCATCCTAGTTAGTTTCGACATATTATCTCTGTTTACAAAAGTACCAATCTCTGATACAATCGATAATATTAAATCCTTTGCAAGCTTTCTCTCTGATCTCATGCTATTAATGAAATGCTGTCTCAAAAATACTTTCTTCTCTTTTGATAACCAATTCCATTAACAAACCTCAGGAGCAGCAATAGGATCTCATATCTCCTCCATAACAGCCAACATCTGCATGGAAAATCTAAAAACTAAAATCTTCAACCAACCTAAGCTTAAGCCCGAATTTGTGTGCTGTTACGTTGACAATACTTTTTTCACCTGGGGTCATGGACTAGACGAACTATACAAGTTTTTTGATTCTATTAATCAATTACACCCCAATATCTAATTTACAATGGAAATTGAAGAAAACAAAAAATTGCCTTTCTTGTACGTTATAGTTTACAAATGATCTGATAACACATTAAGACACAAAGTTTACAGAAAACCCACCCATACAAACAGACTCCTACATGCCTCCTCCTAATACCACCTATTTCAAAAGCAATCGGTCATCAACTCTCTTGTTTACAGAGCTGTCTTCATAACAGATAAAGATAACCTACAAAGGGAATTAGGAAAGAATAAGCAAATCCTAATACAGAACGATTACACAAAAAAATTGATGAAGCAATAAGAAAATACACTCAAAAAAAAAACTTAATACAATCTACTTAAAAAAGATAGAGAAAAAGGACCACTATTTTACCCTACATACAAGGTATCACAAAACAAATAGAAAAAATTTTTAACAAACACAATATTTAAACCATATTCAAACCACCTGCAAAAAAATAGGAATACTTGTGAACAACCATCAAGATAAAAAGGCACCTCTTAGTGATCCTGAAGTATTAAAAATCCCTTGCTCTTGTGGCAAAATCTACATTGAAGAAACCAGGAAAGCGGTGAGCCAGTGTGTAAAGGAACATGAGAGTAATGTCAGGCTAAAACATTTTGCAATCAGAACTAGCTAAATATCATATCGAAACAGGACATAGCATTTTATTTGACAAAACCACCATCATCGCAAAAACATGTAATATTTTTTCAAGAAAATATAGAGAAGCAATTGAAATCTTAAAGCACCCTAATAACATTATTAGGGACAACAGATATAACACTAATCCGATTTGGCTTTCCGTTCTCCCTAATTTTTGAAAAAAACTTGACTGGCCAATCAGGTTCAACCAGCATCCACAGTGGGGCGCTCTGGCCAATCACTGGCATCGTGCAGAGCATATATATATAAGCACAACATAATCTGAAACTTCAGTTTTAGGTTAGCCCTGAAGAAGTGAACTGCAATGTGCATGAATCGTCGGCAAAATTCGTAGATTTGCACACGATTGAAACCCAAAAAAACTCTTTTATTAATGAGTAGATTATCGTGGTCCTTTTTTAAAAAAGAAAATGAATTTTGAAATCAGATAAAGGTTAAAATTTACGTTTTACTTTTTGTGTGTTTTGCCACTTATTCCGTACAAATAGAAGTTGTCAGTAATCTGACTACTAAAGCTTTCTTAGCTAGCCTGGGCCGTTTTTGTCTTGACGCAGAAAAAGTCCCGATCTTTATTCCGATGACAACAGCAGCTTTGTGGGTGCAAAAAATGAACTAATGCAATCTGTTAATTCTCAAACTTAAAAATCACAACGATACTGTTTTTTGAGTTCTTTGTAATCATCACATTCATTAGCATTTTATCCCCCCACGTTCGCTACTCTTCGGCGGACTCTGGGAGTCTTTTACGTATAAAGAGTTTAAAACGCTCGCAACCGAGATAAAGGGAATTCTTAATTCTTGTCCTTTAGCTCATGTATACTCAGCTCGAAATTACTTAGCCGGCCTTAATCACCGTCACTTTCTCACAGGTTACCCAGTAACGGGTATGCCAGAACATGATTCGAAGGACATGCCGTCCGGCCGACTATTGCCTTGGCAGTAAGTCTAACAAATGAAACTGCGCTTTTGGACTCGCTTAAACAAAGAATATCTCAAGAAGGTAAATATCTGAAAAAAGTGGCATGAGGGTTCCACTTTGAATATTCAGGTCGGCAAACTTGTAAGAATTTTAGATGATAATCTTTCTTCCATGTGATGGACACTTGACCGTGTTATAGCCACTCATCCGGCAGAAGATGGTGTTATTCGAGTTGTAACTTAAAAAACTACGAATCGCTAGTGCAAATTTAGCGGAGAGAATTTTACTTCCTGTCCGTTGAATTTTGATCCATCTTATAAATTACTTAAATCTAGAAATAATTTGCTTTCTGCTTGTTATCCCTCACATGTATTCTATGTCAATCTTATATGTATGAATTATTAATTTATTATGTATGTCATGATCTATTAATTAATGATCTCTCATTATTTAGAAGTTATTGCTAACGTAAACAGTTTTGAATTATTTTAACATGTCGGTTTCAGTGGACTGGCGTATTTTAAGACCAGAGTTATTTATAATTTTGTAAATCTGCTTTAAAATGTGCTTTCGTCGAGTCCTTAAAAATCAATTCCACTGCCTTTGCACGCTAGCCTTTTAATTCTATGTTTACTACTTAGTATTGCTCTGCGAATGAAATTTTTAAAAATATCGATGTTCGAGTCCTGATACCTAAACAATGAAAGGTATACGCGCTCTCACTTAAAGCCCTTCACGCTCGCCTGATTTAGCAAGACCTTAACGCACAGTAAATATCCTAATTATTACAACTGTAAATTGTCTTCCAAAATCTTTGCCTCTTTTCTGAAGATCAATTTCGAATACGCTTTTAGGCCCTAGGCTTTTGCCCTCACCCTTTAATTTTGTGAATCTTCCTTCTACTCTTTACTCTATCTGCGACTAACCTACAATGTGCTATCATAAAGAATCGATCTCAGAAACGAACATGAACTATCTGAAGCGAAAATATCTTTAACACTCCAATCTTTCCTCTTTACGTTCCATATTAAATTTACTGAATATATTATGATTTCACCTAATCAAATGTTTTCTAATTATTATCAACCCTTGCTCAGCAATCCATTGATTTAACACGAGAAAAAGACAGGTTTTTGTGCATCTGAAAATTAAACGCGATAATATGCTACAAATGATTTTGTATTTCAGTACATAGTTTAAAATTTGTCAGGAAATGAGAATCAATGATAAATTCTAAGGGCTCATGACTTCAAGACACTTTTATGGTACCCTAAAGAAGACTCCATAAGTGACAAAGTTAAGTCTTACGTAATATCGCGGTTTATTAACGCTTTTGCAAAGTTTTCAAAAATAAATTATAAATTATCGGTAACGCAGAATAACCCCTGCTATTCTTAAACTGATGATTCATGGCTTAAACAATTTAAATTTGGTTAACAATTGCTTTTTTAAGGAAGTATCAAAAAATAAACGTTTTTTCTAGAAGTTATAAGTACTTCAATCAATTATAACAATAAAATAAGTTGTTTCAATTATTTTAGAATGATTAAAATAATAAGTACATATGTGTTTATGCGTACTGCTTACCTGAAAAAAGTAGGGAGAACATTTTATTTATTTCAAATTTCATCAGAATATAATAGCCGTAAGTAACTAATTGATTGGGTAAACAGAGCATTAAAAGTGTCTTTTGGGTGAAACGCTCTAAATCCGAATAGATTTTTAAAAACTTTTTTTATTTTATTTCTAAACAGGTTTATTCTAAAAGTCAGCCACTTTAAAATGTGTGCTTATTGTTTATTGTTTCAAAATTAGCAACAATCAACAATTTTATTGCACAATTTATTTTTTGGTATAAAAATAATAATGGAGTTATTCTAATATTCATACCTTTTCGGATATCCGGATACCCATTCACGAAAACATCTCCACTCTTGTTAAGAATTTATCTAGAGATCTACATTACATCTTTAGACATGTTTTATTATCCTTTTTAGTGCCTTCGACGCTTGTATTTATCACCGTTTTGATAATTCTAATTGTAACCACTCAGCTTAAGTTGTGTTGATAGTAATTTTTTGTCTTAGTCCATTTTTACGCGTGCTGCGCGAGCTACCTATTCTTGAATTTTTTTTCTATAACATTTTTTGCTTAATATATCCATGGATACATTAAGTATTTGTCACGAGAACGCTTAGTGTCTCTTGGCATATTTTCTAGAATTCAAGCATTTTTTCAATACATGTTTCTACCATATAATACCTGTTTCTAAATCCTGGCTAAGTCCAAATATACCCTCTAGCCTCTTTGCAACTGACAACTATTCGCTGTTTCAAAGAGACATAGACGAGAAAAGGGGTGTTGGATTTTGTCTTTTTTTGCATGACAGTTTTAGTGGGACTGTCACTTATGTGAGTCCAGTTGCTACTTATTCTACGATCAAATTTTTCTTTGTTGAAGTTAGGTCAACATCTGACAGTGTTTAAGTGGAAGTAGTTTACAAAATACCTAATGCCTCCAATGGCACAAAGATTGAATCAGTAATGTTTTTATATATTCCTAACTTTAATAGTATTATCCTTACTAGAGATTTTAACACTAAGTTTAATCTCACTTACAATTATTCTAAATATCTAACATCTTGGGTGTACTCTTCAAGACTCTTGATTGTGACTTATGATTCTACTCACTATACTGATCATTCCAGTACTCGTATTGACATAATGATTGTAGAAAACATTGATAAGGATGTCTCGTACGAACAACATGCTATTCTTTTTTATCTTACTATGACTTAATTAACATTACCTTTGAATTTTCTCTCAATCTCAATTTAAAACTAACCCAAAAAATGGTGCGGAATTTTTTTAACATTATTGAACGTGCATTCTACGTACATCTTCTGGCGTATGATTGAAAAAAAATATTACTAGATACAGATATTAATAATAAAATCGACGCTTTAACAAGTTACGTAGTTTTTGTATTCAACAATTTTCCCTACGACACTTTTCTAAAAACTTCGATAAAGCTGACCCTGGATCATATTCGAAATTAGAAATCTCATAAAGGAACGTAAAGGCAAGCGCTGACTTGTGAGAAGAACAAAAAACAACATAATATTAGCTCAATTTTCTTAACTCAGGAACCTAGTTCAAACTAAGATAAGAGATGCGTTCAATCAATACAATTATAATGAGATTGCACACAGAGACAAAAAAAGGACATTTGGCATCTCCTTAGATGTTTACACCTAAGCCCACCCAAGTATGAATCTAAAGATAGTAATTTTGCGTCTGATAATCTTTTAAAGACTTTTTTTACATTCCCAGTTCCTGACTTGTCATCATCATCTTCCACTACTACTCTAGATTTAACCTTTAATGACTCTGACTTTTTTTCGATGATATCACACCTGAAATACTTTTGGAAAAAACACTTTAAATCAAATCGAATGCCATTGGAACTGATAGTATATCAATTAAAATGGTTGAACTTGCCCTTCCAATTATTTTTCTTATTCTACTGCATATTTATAATGCTTCCCTTCAAGTCAGTATCTTCCCAGACATCTGGAAAAAGTCTGTTATCTGTCTAGTTCCCAAAATTTCTAAACTTATTTCTCCGAATGACTTTCGGACAATTTCTATTTTATGTGCACTGTCTAAACCTCTCGGAAAAATTGTTCACTCGCAATTTTCTAAATTACTTGAAAACCCTAAGGCCATTGACCCAATGCAATGAGGATTTCAGGCGAAACATAGCACTCTTACTGCATCCCTCGAAGTAACGATAGATCTCAAATTAGCAATGGATCATAGTGAGATCACTATTGTTGTCTTGTTTAATTTTTCGAAGGCTTTTGATATGGTTAACCATGATTTAATTCTACAAAAGTTAAAAATATTTAACGTTTTAAACTCTGCTATTCAATGGTTTAAATCATATTTTAATAATCGGTCTCACAGAATTAATAATCGTAGTGGTGGGCTTTCTGACTGGTGGAAGGTCAAGAGTAGAGTTCCTCAGGGCTCCATTCTGTCACCCCTCTTTTTCAGTTTGTCCACCTCTGACCTCGGAAGTGAACTTCAAAAGTGCAGCTACCATAAATATGCTGATGATTTTAAAATTTAATTATCAGGACCTATTTCTGCACTAAAAAATTACTTGTTCTAGTCCAAGAGGATATTGATCGCGTTATCCTCTGTGCCTTCAAAAATAGACTTACTCTTAACGCGGGCAAAACTCAAGCAATTGTTGTTAGGCCTACTTCATCTCCGTCGCTTGAAACCCTGTCATCATTTCCACCTCTTCGCATCGAGAATCTCACTGTACCTTTTTCGGAAGTGGTTGAAGATCTGGGATATGTACATAACCGTACTTTGTCCTGAAAGGAACAGGTACAAAACATTTCGAGGAGAACATAGAGAATTCTGCAACAATTATATAGGAATAAGAACTCTTTACCTACCTGTACTTGGATACTTTTGGTTAAGAGTCTGAACTTGCCCCAGTGTGAC
>JAUELO010456504.1:0-12767 GCA_032357855.1 Amphibolips quercusostensackenii | reverse complement strand
GAATGATTGGACTGTAGTTGGTGATAGGTAATTAATCTAGAGGTGCGTTGGTGACTCCTGTCATTATCTCTAATGTGATGAACCATCCCTGGCTTCCGTAATTTCGTTGTTGATCTTAAAAACTTGACAGGTGGTGTTTACCGACATGAAATAGACGTACAGAGGAGTAAATTATCTACTCTTACAATTTTTGATAAGTGCTCTCGGTCAGGGTGTGACTGCTGCTCTTGGCCGACAATGGATTTTGTCTTCGGAACTGATAAGTTTTTAAATGAACCCCAAAAGTAACAGGTAGTTAAAATTAACCCTGTCATAACAGTGTCGAAATGCCATCGAAAGATATCAAAAGAGAAATTCGAGAAATTGGGAAAAGACCTGCAGCGACCTATCACCTTCAGGGGGGTTCACATGAAGAATCTTGAGAGTATTTTGATTTTAATGTTTTTAATACATTTGCTGTGAATATTTTTTTTTTTAATGAATTATTATGTTATTAGAACTAGGATTTATTATAATGTTCAATCCTTCCTTAATTATTAGATTCGTTTTTAATTTTAATTCTAAACATTGATAGTCCTCTAAGTTCTCACAAAGTTCTCATTCACTCAAAGTCGAAAGGAAGAAAATACTATAGAAAATCTTTCAAAAAATCATTCGATTTCTTTTTTTGGACATGAATAAAATAAAATAGGAGAAATTTAAACGATGCCTCTTACACTGTTAGAAATATTTTTGAACTTCCACCACTTTTTAACCACTTTCATGGTTGACATCTCGTTTATCCACGGAATTGAAATTAAATTCAATTAAATGCAATTTAAAATTTATAAAAACGTTTGCGCATACATCTAAACGCCATCATGCTTTCCATTACTCAGTTTCCAAAGTGCAAAGTCCGGCATTTTTAAGGAGTTCTTCCGTGCGTTTGTGTTGTGTGATCCAGGCGATCGCTAAACTATTTAGGAAGATTAGCATCTTTAACGAAAATAAAATAAATTACGTTAGAATTAAATTAGCCTGACGAGAAAATTTAATTAACACTATCAGTACTTATAGCTGCATGCTTTTGTAGGTTATGTTAACAAAAACGAGTTTTTTGCAAATAATTAAAACATATTATAGGTCAAACAATATGACAGAAAAAAATGATAAAGATAAATAATCTTAAAATATTAAAAAAATTAATATCAAATAAAAAAACTATAATGGTATGTTTATTTTTAAATTATAATTGAAACAAACTGAAAGGACATCGTTTTTATATGTTTTAAATTAATCTATCTGAAATGAAACTCGAATTTAAGAAATTCAAGTAATAATAAATATTCGAATTTCGCAAATTTTATTTGCACTTCTTTCCATGCAAGAACTTTTCTATAATTATTTTCTTATAGTCGCGAAAGAATTAGAGAAAAAATGTCATAGAATTTTACAAATATTTTCATGATAAAATGCACCTTAACTTATTTGTTTTGCGAATAGATTTATTTTATACCTGTAATATTAAAATATTCGTAGGTATTTGAACAAGCAAAATTTAACAACAAAGTTTTGTAATAGTTAGAAAAAAAATATCTCTCTTTCAATTTCTTTGACGATAATGAAACTCAAGATAAGGATGGCCAAGTCGATTCCAAATCCTTAGAAGAATCGATTCTTCGTGTCGATTCTTCGATTCTTCGGAATCGATTTTTGATCCCGGAAAATTAATTTCAGAAATCGATTCTTTGTGGAAATCGCCTTCGATTTCGATCACAGAGCTCACAGAAAATAAATTTTACAGTTACTTTTTGAGCGTACAGAAAATTAAAAAAAGTTTATAAGTTTTCTAATAAAACATTTTTTAATTAATTGAGATTTATATACATATCATGTTTTTTAATTTCCGCAACAAACCTCCAAATATTGCCCATGTACAAGTTAAAATTTTGAATAAACGCGGGCATTTTAAGGAGTGGAAGAATATTGGAATCGGAATCGATTTCTACTTTCGATTTTCGATTACCCGGAATCGACGCATATAATTGAAGTCGAGGAAGCAAAAATCGATTCCCACCGAGCATTACCCATCCCTAACTCAAGATTTCTTTCGCTATCTGAATCCTGCGGCTAAAGTCCCAATGCGCAACAAAACGAAATCTATAGCTCCACATCAATTTTTAAAGATGCAAAAAATTGTGATCACAATTTTTGAAAAGAAAACGTCCAAGATCTCATTCGACATAGATCACTAGTTTTCGATCGCACATCGAGGGTATATTGGTATCACTGGTTATCTTTTTGCTGATGACTAGGAATTGCATTCTCTTGTTGTCAATTCCATCCCTTCACACAATGAACATGACGGCAAAGATATCGCTAGATTCTTCGACGATACAATTGTGAATAACGAAATTAAGCATAAAATCCTCGGAATAGCAGTAGATCACGCTTCTGCTAACACAAGATTTATCATAGAATTATCCTTACTAGTGACATTGGATTATTTAAATCAACACTTTTGTTGTCACGCTCGTATTCTGAATACAGCAGTACAATTAAGGTTAAAGGTAGTAAGACTTGATACTATTTGCGACGAAACACAACATGCGGCTGATAATAAAGGTATTGAAGATCAATTACATAAAAAATACAAGCAGGAACATCAGGATGATGTGAATATTGACATTTTATAAGAAATTGAAGAAAAGTTCATTCGCTCACCACTTGCGAAATTAAGAAACCTCTTTAAACTCTCAAGAAATTTAGAACAATGGATAAATAAACTGCAAAGTAGCTGCGACGTTTGCAGAATCAAAATGTTATCGCCTATTTTCGATGTCTCAACTACGTGTACCATGAAAAAAATATTCTTAATTTTAGAGGGAAATTCCTCTTCTTTAATCCTCTCACATTTGCCTCATAAAAAAAGAATATTTCTTTAGAAATTAGAGGATTTTCCTCTGTCTTTAAGATGAGAGATGGCAGAAGGAAGACTTTTGCATTTTCCTCTCCAGTTGAGTATAATTCTTTCATTTTTTGAGGAATTAATCTGAGATCAGAACTTGCGCATGCGCAGTCAATCAGGCGTAATAACCTTTCTTGTTTGTCTTTGTCTTTCAGTTGTCAGTGGATTTTCAAGCATGCATGTGCAGTCTTTCGGAAGTAAGTAAATGTTTAGATTATGCATTTCTTCATACATGTGGTGTACAAATTGCATGATTTCTTTATTGCCAAAGTTCTTTCTTGTATTCCTGTATAACAATACTCGCATGCATTTCTCTTTTATGTTTGTTGTTCTTTCTTTTTAAAAAACAATGTATTATGTACTAAGAAATTTCAAAAAATAGCAAAAATGACGCTTCTATCAACTAAAATTATAGAGCCGGTTTGTGACTTGGCGGTTTTGTTATAGGGATACCGGAATCGATTCCGATTCTTCAAAGGAATCAATTCTGAGCGCTCGTGAATCGATTTTGCCTGGCGAAATCGAAAAGAGAATCAATTCTCCAGCGCAAAATCGACGTCGATTCTCTCTTTTTACGTTGGATTCCAGTGTGTCCGGTCGCGCCAGATTTTTGCGCTGACCTGCATTCACGTGCATCAACTTGCGTTTGCGGCATTCGCGTCTTTCTGACTTTATAATAATATAATCTCAGTGCTGTTTAATTTTACCGCCTTCTTTTAGTTCAAATTTCCATAATATTCAAAATTTTTTTAAATTTTCCATAATTTCAATAATTTAGAAGATTTTTAAACTTTAAAAATTTTCAAAAGTTTCCAAAATTTTCCAAACTTTTCAACAAAATTTAAAAAAATTATTAATATTTCCAAAAGTTTTGAAATTTCCAAAAATTTTAAGAATTTCCAAACTTTTTTAAAAAATTTGCAACTCTTGAAAAATTTTCCAAATCGCTTAAAATTTCTAAAATTTTTCAAAAATTTTAATAATTTTGAAAATTAAAAAAAAAATTTCAAACTCAAACAATTTCTAAAATTGTCCAAGATTTCCAAAATATTAAAATTTTTTTTTAATTTTTAAAAGTTTTAATAATTTAAGATTCTAAACTTCAAAAAATTTCCAAAAGTTTCCAAAATTGCCAAATATTTTAGAACTTTTTAACAAAATTTCCAAAAATTATCAATATTTCCAAAACTTTTCAAAATTATAAACTTTTTAAAAATTTCAAAAAATTTTAATAATTTTCAAAATTTCAAAACTCAAAAAAATTACTAAATTTTTTAAAATTTTTAATAATTACCAAACTTTTAAGAAAAATTTGAAACTTTCAAGAAATTTACAAAATTGTTAAAAATTTACAAAATATTCCAAATTTTCCAAAAATTTTAATAATTTCCCAACTTTTTAAAAAAATTTAAAACTTTCACAAAGTTTCTAAAATTGTTCAAAAATTTTAAAACATTTAAACCTTTTTTAAATTTCCAAAAATTTTAATAATTTAAAAGATTTTTAAACATTAAAGAATTTTCAAAAATTTCCAGAATTTTTCAAACATTTCAACAAAATTTCAAAAAATATTAAAATTTTTTTTAATTTGCAAAAATTTTAATAATTTAAGATCTTTAAACTCTAAGAACTTTTTAAAATTTTTTCAACTTTTCAACAAAATTTTAAAAAATTATCAATATTTCCAAAAGTTTTTAAAATTTCAAAACTTTCTAAAAATTTTAATAATTTCCAAACTTGAAAAAAATTGAAACTTGAGTAATTTTCAAAATTCAAAAAAATTTCCAAAATATTTTAAATTTTCAAAAAATTTCGAAAATTTAAAAGATCAAAACTTTTAAAAAATTTCAGAATATTTAAAATTTTTTGAAAATTTTAATAATTTCCAAACTTTTTTTAAAAATTTGAAACTAAAAAAATTTACAAAATTGTTCAGAATTTCCAAAATATTCAAAATTTCCAAAATATTTAAAAATTTCTAAAAATTTAAAAAAATTTCGAAATTTTTCAACCTTTAAAACAAATTTTTAAAAAATTATCAATATTTCTAAAAGTTTTTAAAATTTCCAAACAGTTTCAAAATTTTTAACTCTAGAAAATTTTAAACATTTTTATATTAAAAAAAATTTTTAGTCAAAAAAATTTCTAAATTTTCCAAAAATTTTAATAATTTCCAAACTTTTAGAAAAATTTGAAACTTTCAAGAAGTTTCCAAAATTGTTAACAATTTCTAAAATATTTAAAAATTTCCAAAAACTTTATTAATTTTTAAACTTTTTAAAAAAATTTAAAACCTTAAAGAAATTTTCGAAATTGTTCAAAATTTCCAAACTATTCAAAATTTCCAAAATATTTAAAATTTCCAAAATATTTAAAATTTTTCAAAAATTTTAATAATTTTCAAACTTTTTTAAAAAGTTTGAAACTTAAAAAAATTTCAAAAATTGGTCAAAATTTCCAAAATTGTTTAAAATTCCAGAATATTCAAACTTTTGAAATTAGAAAAATTTTAATAATTTAAAAGATTTTCAAACTTTGAAAAATTAACACAATTAACAAAATTTCAAATATTATCAATGTTTCCAAAAGTTTTAAAAATTTCCAAAAATTCAAATAAAATCCAAACTTAAAAAAAAATTTTTTAACTTCCGAAAAATTTTTGAAATTGTTAAAAATTTCAAAAATTTTCCAAAAACTTTATAATTTTCAAACTTTTAAAAAAAATTTGAAACTAAAAAAATTTCCAACATTTTTTAAAATTTATAAAATATTCAAATTTTTCTTAATTTCCAAAAATTTTAATAATTTAAAAAATTTTTAAACTTAAAAAAAAATTTTTAAACTTAAAAAAATTTTTAAAAGTTTCTAAAATTTGTCAAACTTTTAAACAAAATTTCAAAAAATTATCAATATTTTCAAAAGTTTTCAAAATTTCTTAAAGTTTTCCAAAAATCTTAATAATTTTCAAACATCTTAAAAAGATTTAAAACATTCGAAAATTTTTTAAAATTGTTCAAAATATTTAAAATATGATTTAAGGTTGCTATGAAAAATTAAAATGATTTTTGTTTAATATTTCGTATTGTTAAATTATTATAAGCTGGACTGCGAGGGATCCGACATAGTTACAATGCGATAAAAAAATGTTAACAAGCTTGTGTTAAAATAAAATGTATATGTGGTGAGAGTTAGCTTGTTGTTTGCTAGGTGTTTCTGAGGAAAAATTAATTTCTAGAAGGATAGTTTAGTAATTTTCGGAACAGCCCTAATGCTCAATTTGAAATATCATTAATTTCTAAGGTGAAAGTAGATTTTAACATTACTTTGTAAGTGAAAATAATTATTCACATAATCATCTATGAAGTGAAAATAAATTTTGGAATTTGAGTTCTGTAATATTTCATATTGTTAAAGCCTTACAAGTAGGACTTCGAAATATCCTACATTGTCACAATGCGATAAAAAATGTTACCAAACTTGCGTTAATATAAAATGTACATGTGGTAAGAGTTAGTTTGTTGTTTGCTAGCCCTTTCTAAAGAAAAATTATTTTTGTAAAAGGATAATATAATGATAATTAATAATTTAATTTTATAATTTTCCGCGTAACTCTAATTTTGAGAATAAAATATTGATATTATGTCCAAATAAATGTTGATATACAAATATTTTAATAATTACTGTTTCTTAATTCTTGACCAAATTATTAAAAATAGTGGGTAATAACTATTAGATTTATCTGCTTAATTATTTTAATTAATATTATTCAATTGTTAATCAATTGAAAATAATGAATTCAATTAAAATTTATTATAATGGCGGGCTTTATTAAATGTGTCAGAATCGGTGGAATCGATTCTAGAATCGATTTTTTTGGCGATTCTTCGATTCCCGGGATCGACATTTTTTTGGGAATCAAAGAATCGAGAATCTATTCTCACCATCGTTTTGTCACCACGAAAATTGACGCGTAATCAGAAATTGGGTTACGGCAAATTTTGATGAATTATGGGAAATTTTCGCGTAATAAATAAACAATGAAATTACGCAGTGTATATGCATTTAGCAAATTTTTCCACGCTTTAAAGTTTTATTTGGAAAGACCTTTTTTCTAGCAAATTTTGCTGTCATAACCTATAAAAATTAGGGCTGAACGCCTACCTGTCACTGCCCAAGAGAATACGTGCATAATCATACTGCGATCTGCTTACATGATGTAAAATTAGAGTTAAATTGCAAATTTATTTTTAAATTAGTAATTGCTTTGCCTGTGCAATAAGTAAATAACATAAATCGTTGCGAATTTCGCCTTAACACAAGTGCCGATTACAACAGGTTTCACTAACCATGTACTCAACCATATTTGTTTTTAAATAAATGTAACAACGAGTGAATATCTATAAATTTTTTGAATTAAGTATAAATTATTTGTTTTATAATATAGGACGGAAGTACTCCAGTGACAGAGGTCAGAAAACAACAGCTTATTGCCCAGAGTTCAAAATTTCGAAAACACCAGCTCCAAGAGCTTATTAGAAACCAAATTTCTAATCAATGTTCATACTTAGGTTTATAATAAGGACTTATTTCAAATTTTAATCATCTATATGTACAAATCGTACTGTTCTTTTTAGCTTGGGAATTCAAAGAATTAAAAATTTATCTTTGTTGAATAAAAATGTTATTATTTAGTTCAAAATTCAACATTTTTCATTAGAAGTCATACTTTCTGGTAAAAAATTCAATTGCTTATGTTGAAGTTAACTTTTTATATAGCAAATTGATATTTTGGGTTTAAAATTTGTCTCTTTAAATTAAAAATGTAACTATTTTGAAAGAAAATTTAATTCAAATTTAAAATATGTTTCTAGTTAAAATATCAACTATTACATTTTTAGTAGAGAATTAATCTTTTTTAATTAAAAATTCATCTGTTTAGTTGAAAATGCAGCTATTTTGTTAAAAATTCCCTTTTTCGCTGACAATTTATCTCTTTGTTAAAAAATTTTTACTAATTTGTTGAAAATCAAAATGTTTTGTAAAAAATTCGTCTCCTTGTCTTATAATTACACAATTTGGTTGAAATTGTTTTCCTTTCTTAATAAGAAAGCTTCGTTTTCTAAAAAATCAACTCTTTTGTTTATATTTAATTTTTTTCTGATTAAAAATAATTATCCTGGTAAAAATTTAATCTTTTTGATGAATAATGCATCTGTTACATTTTTTGTTTAAAATCAATCTTTTTTAGTTAAAAATTAAACGGTTCTTAAAAGAATCGTCTTTTTCAGTTGAAGTTCAACTATTTTGGTAAAAAATTTATCTTGTGTTCGTTGAAAATGCAACTGTTTTAATGAAAGTTTGTATTTTTGGCTTGTAAATTCAACAAATGAATTGAAATGAAACATTTTTCGCATATAATTTGTCTTTTCGGGTTAAAACTTTAACTGTTTTGGTAGAAAATTAAACTATTTAGTAGAAAATTCAAGTAATTGGTTGAAAATTAATTTTTTTGTTAAAAACTCAACTACTTTGTTGAATTTTTCTCTTTCTGGTTGAATTTAACTCGGTTTTGATTTAAAGTCGGAATTTCTTTTAGTTAAAATATTAGCTATCACATTTTTTGTTAAAAATGCACCTTTTTTTTAAAAAAAAATTCGGCTGTTTTGCTGAAAATTCATCTTTTTTTGCTGAAAGTTAACTTTTTGGTAAAAAATTAAACTATTTAGTTAAAAATTAACTTTTTTCTCAACAATTTCTTATTTTGTCTAACTGGTAGGTTAAAAATTTCATTATCATGACAGAAAATTCAAATTTTTAGTTAAAAATTAACTTTTTTGTTAAAAATTAAGCTATTGTGTGGAATATTTGCATCTTAGTTCAAAAATTAACCAATTACATTAACAATCACAATAACTCTGTTTGAGTTGTCGCAAATATCTATAAAAAAGTATAACATGAAAATTGTGAGCCAAGTTGAACGAAAATTGGGAAAAAATTTGTGGAGGAATTTCAACTTTTTTCAGAAGTTCATTATATTATCCTTTTTTCGTTCCAAAGAATAGAACATATTTCTAGAAAATTTAATCAAAAATGAAGTCTCAGTTACGTTTAGTGTACTTAACTGACTTTTAATTTTTAAATAGATATTGAAAAATCCCATAAAAATTTTAATTGAATAATGTGGTTCCATTTAATTAAGTTTAACAATGATTCAAGAATCTATATTCAATGTTTATCTGTCATTTGGCAGGGAAGTATCAGACTATAATTTAGTTTTTTATAAATTAAATCAACATTTTTATGTACGAACGCTAGAAATATATATGAAAACTATTATCATTGAAAGCCAACATTTTTTCGTAGAGCCAAAAATCTCAAGTCATTCCTAATCCAGTTTCTTTCATTGAAGGTTGCTTATTCGAACTTGGAAAAAATCTCTTAAGGAAACATCATCACGCGATAACAAAATAATGAGAATAATATTTTTGAAAAACGAATGGAAATCGCCTTTGCGTCATTTTGAATTAGTTTTTTTCTTTTTATCAAACCTTGTCCTTGAACTTCATCATGTCAGGCATTATTTCCAGGGAAGTAGGGTCTTTCATTTTTAAAAAAGAATTTAAAACACTTTAAGTCTAAACAACTTTATTCATTTGTCAATTGCTCTTTCATCTACGTAGATTTCATATAACGTTAATTTACCATATCTTGAGAAAAATGTAATAGATCTATTTTCATAAAATCTGTAAGAATATTGTAGCCGAAGTCGATATCCAGGACTCAAAGAAAATTTTATTCAAAGAATTGATCGTACCACAGAAAAAACTGATGTTACATTTTGTTGCATGTAAAATTTTTTGATGTAAAACTTTACGTGCTATTTGGGAAAATTTTATCCTAGGATTAAATAAAAGCTGTTGTCTGCTTCGTCTTTAGGCTAAGAAGGTAGCTTCCTTAACATTATTTACTATTTTATATAGAATGCGGTTCCCTTAAATAAAAATAAATTCTTCACACACTGAAGGCGAAAGGCAGGACGTTGCTTCACTACCTCTATTTGCTAAAACCTTCAATGTATTCCGAAAGAAAAGAGTCAAAGTCAGCTATTAGTTCTAGAGCTATGATATAATTTCTCAATCTCAAGGAACCAAACCTTTCCTTAGTTCCCAGGAATGGTAGTCCTTATGATGCCAATGCCTTCACAGTTGCTACTGCATGTTTAAAAACATTTATCTACGTTAATTTCCTTTTCTGATTGATGATTCAAAGCTTCACCAATTCAATAATCTTTCTTTTATTGAAAAATGAAATGCTTGTGTCCCTATGCTCTGCAGAACGCTAATGCTGTTCTGAATGGTGAGAGGCGTTTTCCTCAATCGTTGAATCCAGGAGTTAGTACATTTTTTTCTTTAAAACTTTACATAGTTTACAAAAACCAGCTTTTGTACTTTTTGAGTAGATCACAACTACTTCTAATTTTGTGTTTCTTCACTCTTTGATATTTGAGTTAAAAACGATTTTGACATATATCTCGCTTGATTTGTGTATTCGCGCTTTGACTCGGAAAAAGTAGCATCCATATTTTGTTTAATTCCATGTATAATTAATTATCTAAAAGTGTTTTTGTTAATTATCCTTTTAGCTGGATCGTCGCTTATGCATAGATTTATTATTTAAAATTTTTCAAATTCGACTTGACAATAATTAGAAGGTTGATTATTCAGATGTTTGGGATTCCTATTTTAAGGAAGAGAAGCATTTTGCTCTTGATTTTTTAAGCAGTTGCCATGAGTATGAGAATCATTTGAAACAGGATCTTGAAAATTTGGTGGAGGAATGACTTCAGAAATCTCTATATTAAAAGAGAGAGAAGAATTAATATGACAGAAAATTAGGAAATCACTTGAAATTATCAACTTTAGTTGTGAGTCATTCTCTTCTAACTTCTTTTAATTGCTTCATTGATTTAAATTTTCTGTAGAATTTGGTACTTTCTTTATTAAGACAAAAGAATCTAATTTTCCAAACTTTGCAATACGCTTACCCAAACTTTAAGTCTTTTTTTTTTGCATTCTTTTGATATTAACGGCCGCTTAATTTAACTTTTTTACTAGACATAACCTATAATTTTGAAATGAATATTATATAGCGAATACAATTTACATAATTTTCTGCGGTTATTTTCACTTATTTGCATTATTTAAAAAATACAAACGTCGATAATAATACTTACGATCAGCAGTGAAAATATTAATAATTACTTTCAATTCGTCTGATATGTGTGCAAATAAAGGTGCGCTCTAATGCCATGATCAGTGATGCCAATGTAGGAACCTTTTGCTACTGCTTTTGCGTTAGGGCCGCGCACTGGTTGGCCACAGTTGGCGCGTAATTTAAAATTGAAATTAAAACCAACTCTTAGGATTCAAATAAATAAATATTGAAAATTGCACAAAATTTTATATTAACAATTATTTTTTATAACTTTTTTAAACCAATTTCTTCTGAAATAAAAAGTTTTAAAAAATATATAACTCATTCTGTGCAAGTCAACGAAAATAGGCTGTTATTTCAAAAATATATGTTATAAGTTTTTTCTTGTCTAATATCAAAACTTGTACTATTTATATGAATTCTTGTGCATTTTTAAAAAATTATTTTTTCAAATTAATCTAATTGTTTTGAATTTCAATTATGAATTGCGCGCCAACTGCGGTAAACCAGTGCACCGCTCTTACGCAAGCGCAGTAGCAACAGTCGATAACAGACCATCGAATTAATGTTAAGTGCATAAATGTAAACTATTCGTATCTTTTAATATATATTATATTCTGATATAAAATGTTATGCAATTTATTATGTATAATATAATTTTTATCCCAAAAGTTAAAAAAAATTCCATGGCCGCAGTGCCCCCCCCCCAAAAAAAAGTTGCCGCCCTAGGCTATAGCCTCTTCAGCCGCTATATCAAATACGGCACTGTCATAAGCAGCAATGGGAAAACGACAAATTGTGATTAAATACAAGCTTCAAATCAGCACACCAGATTTGAAACAATTTATCGCTCACTTCATTATTATCAAAAATAATAAAACCTATCGTGGACGAGTTGAAATGCATTATTCGTGAAGTCAAATAAAGAATTTGAGACATCTAGAAACATCATCGCAACTTGGGAACTATGATTAAGATTATATCAGTGCTCACTGTGGCATCGTGCGACTTTTCATCGGTCAAGCAACGACATCTGAACGTAGAAAGCTGAATTAAATTCAAATTTGAATTATTAGAATATAATTTAGCTTAATATCTTAAAGAATTTATCATTGTGGTCTTCATTGGTTGTGAAATATAATTAATGACTGCATTCTATGTATTGCAGTAAATTATGCTAGATAGTTTGATCAAATAATTTTCATTTATTTTACAATAAAGTAATGATCTAACATTGCAAATTAATAGAACACATTTCCGCTCTCTTTCTATCTTTTACTTAAAAACAAAGGATTTACCTGAGCCATAATGATTTAGACACTGAGTATAATCACTGCTAGACAAAGCTTTGAACTTCCGCTCGCCAAAAGAGCGCCTAGCATTCGCAGAAAATAGAGTTAGTCAGGATGATTCAGTTTGTGCAATTTTTAAGCGGTTCAAAGCGCTTTTAACCCTTCTATGTGTCTCTGAAGGTGAAATCTTGCTTGAAGATGACTGGTAATTGATGTTAATATGAATTTTATAATGGTTCAGAAATGTTGAAATTGCATGCGAAACCCTTCTAGGACCGCCGTAACCGAGATCATAAATATAGGTGCGAGCGCGG
>JAUELO010456470.1:0-12769 GCA_032357855.1 Amphibolips quercusostensackenii | reverse complement strand
GCGCCTTAGGCGCGCTTAAACTTGCGAGCCGCGTGCGATGAAAACGTGCCCGCAAAGCGGCCAGACTTTTTTCCTTGCAATTGCTTCCTCCTGAAAATTATGTTTCTGGCTATAAATTTAATTATTTGTTTGAAATTACAACAATTTTATTAAAAAGTAATTCTGCTTGGTCAAAAATTCAACTCTATTCTTAAAAACTCAAACACGTCGTAGAAAATCTACTTGTCGTTTTAAATTTATAGCTTAGTGTTAAAAAGTCAGCTACAATCTATTTTTGGATATATGTAACGAAGAGAGTCTTTTTCGCAGTATATAGTATATCTTGCGCAATGCGAATCTAATCTTGAATTTTTTCATATACTTTTGGTTTTTATGATTTATTCGGTCAAATAGCACATACTCTAAGAGTCAAAAAATTATATTTAAAAAAAAAAAATCTGGTAACTTTTCTTCGTTTTTAAACGTGAAAAAATCCAAACGAAGTTTACAGTTTCAGAATCGCTGGTTCACATTATATAAATGAACCATCTCATTCCGTTAGATTGACAATTGGTACTCAAGTTTCGATGAATTCACTGAAATAACTAAATGACTACTAAGATAACGAAAAACTACTTTTAATTAAAAATTTCTCATTTCATGAATACATAGAGCTAATTTTTTTGACCAGTGATTTGTCAAAGTTGTTCAAAGTTCAAGCTGCTAGTGTAGAAAAACTTTATAAATCTGAATTTTTTCTTACAAAATTAGGTGCAGATGGACAACCCAATTTACCTGTAGAACCCCTTTTTCCTGAAGAGGACCACATTATTTTAAGAATGGAGGATCACTGTGTTTATGTAGGACATGTCGAGCAATTCAACACCCCACCGATACCCAAATATTTAAGACGTGCCCATGCTAATGAAATCCCTGAGCTCTACTTCGTTTATATGTACATAGGACGACGTTATTTTACTGCAGCTCTAGCCCTACAGCCAACTGCAACCATCCGACATGTTCATGCTCCTCATATTCCACTGGACGCTACGCTACATGTAAAAAAAAGGGAATTTTTCAGAGCTAACCAGCTTAGAGTGTACAATGTAAGTCATTATGACCATCAATATCCAGACAGTTATCCAGACACTGATCACATGTACGTAGCAATGCCATTTGGAGAACATAGGATGTATAGGTCACGTATACAGGACTTAAGGAACACAGGACAGCATGATCATTGGTCTTCTGGATTAGCCCACTTGCAGCAAATGCTACCTTAGACACATCAAGAGTGATATCCTACATTGCAGAAATTTTGATATTTCTTAGATATTCCAAAGATATCTCAAGATGTTTTAACAATATCTCATTATTGTATGTAATTTATATGCAAAGGATGTCCTATAAATGTAGATATATCTTAATCTACAAATAATGTGCTCTTAATCTTAGAAAATGAATAAATGCATTGTTCATTAATATTGTCATATTTTTTTCGAAGGTGCTCGCGTTTTGCACCTAAGTGAGATATGTCCAAACTGCAAAATGTTCTGTATTATGTTGAACTCTATTATAAATTAAATGTACCTTATATCAATATATGTACCTATATTTAGGACTGATTGTTCCAGGGCTGCAAAAAAGTGCAAAATTTATTATTTGTTAGTTTATTTATTATTTTTTATTAATCATGGGCAGACATTGTGTTAAAAATTCATCTTTTTTAGTTAAAAATTAATTTTTTTCAGTCGAAAATTTAACTAGTTTATTTAAAATTTGTCTATTTTGTTAAAGAAATTTATATTTTTTATGTGGCAAATGTATCTACTTATTTAAACACTCCTGTGTTGGGTTGGCAAATCAACCATTTTGGCAAAAAAGTTAACTATTCGGTTAAAAATAAACTATTTTGTTAAACATTCGTTTTTTACGCTTTGAAAATTCATTTTTTTAAATTAATCTGCTTTGGCTAAGTGTACAGCTGTTTTGTGAGAAATCAAGCTATTTTGTTAAAAAGAACCTTTCTCCTTAAAAATGTTACTGTTTTTCAGAAAATTTGTCTTTTGGGTTTAAAATTTAAACAGTGTTTCAGAAATGTATACTATTAGGTTAAAAGTGTAACTACATTAATAAAAAAATTTTTTTTGTTCAAAACTCATCTCTTGATTTAAAAATGTAACTGTTTTGTTCAAAATTCGTTTTATTTTTTGATCAAAATCAATTATTAAAACGGCAATGGAACTTTATTATTTTTATTTGAAATATTATCTTTTCTCGTTAAAAATTCAGCTATTTTGTTTAAAATCCATCTATTTTAATTGCAAACTTAAGCATCTAGTTGAAAAATCATTAATTTTTTCGATAATTATCTCTTTTTTGAGAATCCATAATTTCAGTTCAAAATTCATCTCTTTGGTTATAAAGTTGTTTTTTGTAATTGAAAATTTATTTTTCAAACTAAAAATGTAACTATTTTATTTTGGGTAAAAAATTGATATGAATAGGAAATTAATCTGTTCGTTTTAAAAATGTATGTGTTTTCTCGAAAATTCGTTTATTTTTTAGTAGAAAATAAATCTCCTTGGTTGAAAATTCATTATCTTTTGTTAAAAAATATTTTTTTAATGAAATATTAACTATTACATGCTTTATTAAGAATTCATTTTTTTTTAATGCACTACTTAGAACAAAGTTGAACTACTTTGTTAAACATTTTTTTCAGACACATAACTTTATTCAAAAGTTTATATTATTGAGCTTAAATTAACTTTTGTGTTAAAAATTTATTTTTCTTGGTCAAAAATTCATCTTTATGGCTCAGCAATTCAACAATTTGGCAGAAAATCACATTTTTTGATAAACATTAATATTTTTGTTTAAAAATTTAACTAATTCAGCAAACAATTATAATTTTGGATAAAAAACTATACCATCTTTTGAAAAATGAACTATTTTGTTAAAAAATTGTTTTTTGTTGTTGTTGAATATTAATTTTTTGATCTAAAAATGTAGCTGTTGCATTTTTGGTTGACATTTCTTCTTTTATAATTCAAAAATTCAACTTTTTAGTACAAAATTAATGTGTTTTGCCGAGAATTAGTCTATTATGGTAGAAAATTAATCTTGTTTATTAAAAATTTATCATTTTCGTTGCGGGTTCAATAAGTTTGTTAAAAAATTTTTTTTGTGTCAAATTTAACTAGTTGCTAATTTACTTCTATCAAATTAGTTTTTTTTTAACTAAAAATATAAATATTTTATTTTTGGTTGTACACCTACCTTTTTTTAATTGCAAATTGTATCTCATTGATAGAAAAACTAATGTATTTTTGTAAAAAAATAATTGCAATATTCTATGAAAAATTTTAAACTCGAAAACAGAAATTTGTTGAATAGTAGCATTCAGGGGCTCTTAATATTCGTAAATAACCAATAGTTTATATTGATTTATTATTATTTCAAGATTGTAAAAAATTCTAATTTTTCTTAACTTTTCTCAAACAATTAGAACTATTAGAGTTAAAAATTAGCGGGTTCTTTAACATTTTTTTACTTTTTGTCCAATTTTTAATTACAGTAGAGTGAATAATTAATTAAAATTGCCATGATTAATCGTTTAAAGAATTTGTTATTATTGTTGAAAATATTTAGATTGAATCATGATAAAAAGTTGCGGCTTTGGCTGCAATTTTTAACTATTTTATATTTTTTTTAGAGCGAGTTAATAATTAATTTAATTTAGCCAAAATAATTATTTGAACAATTGATCATTGTTAATAACTATCTTCCCTGGCATGATTGTTAAAAAATTGCGGTTTTTTTTAATTTTCAACTTTGCTTCAACTCTTTAGTTATAAACAAATAATATATAAGCAATGTATTGAATCATTTTTCAAACAATCTTCTTTTTCATTGTGAATGTGTTTTGTGAAATAGAACATATATTTGAAATATTTTTTAGAATTTTCTGTATTTGTCACATTAAATGAACACATTCCTTGATGTAGTTTCTAAAAGTCTTTTTGTTTAAATTAATAATAATATTTATTATTTGTCTCTTACTAGGAAGTCCAGGTTGAAAATTCTAGAAAACCCCGAAAGTTTCCAGCATTATTTAACAAAAATAATAATAAATTGTTTCAACAATTATTTTTTCAACAAGAATTTAGCGTTACCTCACTCTAATTAAAAAATAGATAAACAGTTGATTATTTCAAAAAAATTCACAACTGTTTAGCACTTATACAAGAGAAGATAGTTATAAACAATATAAATTTTTGAGGCAACTATTTTTGTTAGGTTGCATTAATTATTGACCCACTACGTGAAAAATAGACAAAAAGTTTAGCATTTCAGAAAATATTGCAATAATGTGACATGAATATCGATTTACATAGTTGTAAATAATATTAATTTATTTACAAAATTATTTTTGCTCAGTTTATTTCATTGTTTATTTACTACAGGTAAAAAATAGACAAATGGTTAATAATTTCAGAAAAAAAGCTTCAACGTTTTACCATTATTCATGTGAATATTATTAACAATCATAATAGATAGTTTAAATAATTAATTTTGTTAATTTTAATCAAATGTTAACTCTGTCTGAGTGAAAAGTGGACAAAAAGTTAAAAATTTCAAAACAGACTGCAATTTCTAGCATAAGTCTAAGAGAATATTAATAGCAATAGTAACAAATTCTTTAAACAATTTTTTAAATATTAATTTACTGTTACCTTAGTCTAATTGAAAATTGAACAAAAGGTGAAAAATTTCTCAAGAAATTCTGTCTTTCTATCTCTATTTTAAGAAAAAATTGCTAAAAACAATAATAAATTGATTAAAAAAGTTTTGGGACATTTAAATATCAGTATAAAATAGTATTTTATGTATTTGATATAATTTCTATTAAACAAAGAACCTTAGAGAAACATGACTGGTTCAATAAAAAACAAGGAATTTATTAATTTTCTAACAATGCAGGTACATTTTCAACACAGAAAAAAAAAATTTTTCAGTTAAGAAAGAAAAAAATTTTCAGCGAAATTGTTATATTTTCAAGACGAAAATTGTTAAGCCAGAAAAATCTATTTTCTATAAAACACTTAAATTTTCAATTCGAAAATATGAATTTTTTACCATAAAGTTGAATCTTCAACTCAAAAAAAAAGAATTTTCAATATATACTTATATATATTTTTTCTTTTAAAATCTTTTTTCTGAGGCTACACATCACGAGAACTTAAAATCATATTTGCGATGAACCTTGAAAACGTGCTCTCCACTTCTACGCTAATACTGATAAGGCCACTCTAACTACTGTTGTCATTCTCAAAATATTTGGTTTATTTTTAAACCTTGTTATTTTACGAGGTTTTCTTCAGTGAAAAATATTGATTTTTAATAATTGTAAACGTTTTTGAAAAATTGTAAATTTATGGTTTTTAAATATCTTGCCTAATAGAATTGTAGCTTCTGGGAATAAAATTAATACCGGCAAATTTTAAACAAAATGTAGAGTTTCAAAGATTTCAAAATAAAATTTTTAAGCTCTTTAGGAGTTAAAAAATTGTAAATATACTGAAATTTCTTCTTAAGATTCAAGGTCAAATTTAAATTATTTTCTTTTTGCAAAATTAATTTCAAGTACATATTGAAAAATATTCAAACAGATTTCTGATAATATCCTACAATTTAAGAAAAAAGTGTAAAATATTTCAAAGCCACATTTTTCAATTTTGTAAGAATGAAAAATTTTTGGAAAAATTTAAATAAGTTTTAGAGATATTCAGAAGTTTTGAAAGAATACAAAACTAATTTTATTTGAAACTAAATGTCGATTTTTCAAAAATTAAAAAAAAAAAATTTTTAATCTTTTGAAGAATTTTGAGAAGTTTCAAGAAAACAAACAAATTTTTTTTGGAATTCTCGAAAAATTTCAAATAATTTTTTATTTCACATTATTTATTGTGAAACAATATTTCAGAAAAAAATCTGAAAAATTTGAAGGAAATTTTGTTAATTCGGCAAAATTTTTTCAAATTTTCTTCGGAAAAATTCGAATCATTTTAGAAGATATTAAGAAGTTAAAAACAAGTTAATTTCAAATTTCTTTATAGATTTTGCAACAGTTCGAGTCAGTTAATAGGATACTTAGGAATTTTCGAAATTTTGAGAAGATCAAAAATTTTTCAACACTTCAAAACATTTTCTAACCTTAATAAAATATTCTTGAATTTTTTCACGCGTTGAAAAGTCTTCAATATCTTTTGAATTACATAAATTCTCCCTGAAATTTCATAAAAATGTATTCAAAAAATGCATGGACATTCTAAAGATACTTTTATTACACATTTTAAATCTTAAAAAATCTTTTTTAATTTTCTCGAGAAAACTAGAAAAATTATATTTATATAACCTTGAAGCGAATAAGCAAAAAAAAAACTCAAAAATTAATAATCATTCGAAATTTCTATTTTGTATTAAAAATTATTTTTGCCTTAAAATCATAATTTGCCCAAAAGAATCCTCTTTTGGTTATATTATCTATTTTATAATCGTTTTTACTTGTTATATACTATCGTAAATAAATTATTTAACTTTCATTAAGCATTTGGTGCTTTTCCACTCTGAAATTATTAAACATTTTAAGTAATCAACTTAGTAATTTTCTACTAATATTCAGTGGTTTTCTTTCATTTAATTAAATTAGTGAAATTCTACTTGCGTTTAGCGAAATCTTACTGATTTTGATTCTAGTAAACACTAATATAAAATTATTAATTAAGAAAAAATATTTTTATGCAAATAAGTATTTTTTGAATAATGAAACAGTACACCCCTGAAATATGTACGTCTACAAAACCATATTGCTCAATATTTTCCAGAAATATTAAATTATTTTTAAAAACTTTTTATTATTTTAACATCATTTGATACAGTAGGTCTTAAAAATAAAAAAACTAATAAACTTGTTTTTGAAAAATTTTGTAATCAGTTCAAACACACACTTGTTTCTGCTTGTATAACCGTGAATATTGAATAGTCATAGTGATACAGTTTTATATTTCATTCTATAAGTATCTTTGTGAGTATCAAATATTTAATGCAATTTGCACACATTGGAAAAAACAAAATTTTTTATTTTTAAAAATGTTTTGTTTTTTAAACGATTAACAATATAATTAAAAAAATATTTTCTGTTTTTCTCTTTCACTTCTTGTTTGTATCACACAAACATCTAACTTTAGACAGATTTTCATACTTTATAATTGTATTATTCAAATTTAATTTTAATAATCCTATATTGCGTAGAAGAATTTTTGCTTTTTTCAAATTTACTAATTTAATAATTTAT
This sequence comes from Amphibolips quercusostensackenii, assembly GCA_032357855.1. Taxonomy (NCBI): domain Eukaryota; kingdom Metazoa; phylum Arthropoda; class Insecta; order Hymenoptera; family Cynipidae; genus Amphibolips; species Amphibolips quercusostensackenii. The sequence goes on along the minus strand of JAUELO010456470.1, from coordinate 5,430 downwards.
TAAAGCAATAATTAATTAAAATCACTTTTGATATTCACAAATATATAACTAGATGTATAACTTTCACCTAATATGAAAAAAATAACTAATTTCAATTCTATTCTAAAGTTTCGAAGAATGTAGAAGAACTTTCTGTGAAATATTAACCTTTGTGAAATTTGTTTAATTATCTGTAGAACTTTATAAAATCTTAACAGGACTTTTTCATTTTTCAATATAAAAATTTAATTTTTCAGAATGTGTTTTTGCTATCCAGAAATTTTTAAGCATGTTTAAAAATTGCCTTATGATATTCGCGCACTAAACAAAAAATAAAACCAGACCTTAAAGTATGTTGAATTGAGCTCGAGTCAAGGTATAAATGAAAAAAAATATTTATGTTTTTAGAGTGTCTAGTGATTTTTTTCTTTCTGATCCTGAAACAGTTGTGATGCATACCAGAAATAAAAATAAGAAATAGAATAATAATACTCTTTAACGAAAATATTACCTGCATGCATAAGAAGGAGGAAGAATAAAAGATTTGTCAAACAGATTATTATCATCAAGTCAATATATTTATTTTGTCTTATGCCTATGTCTACATATAGCATAGATTATAAATATTTAAAGTATCAGCAATCATTGTCAATTTGTCATAATATAGTTTTTCAAAACTTTGCGTTATTTTGCTCTATAATTGCCTGAGACAATTGTTACATACCCGACAATTTATCATTTGTTCATAAAATTTCTACAGACACGACTAATTTTATATATATATAAGCTCACAATTTCATTTCCTTTCTAAATGCCAATGTTATCAAAACTAATTATGACATTATTTTCACGGATTGGTAAAAAAAGTACTTATTTAGGCAGATACATAAACTTTTTTCTAAATATCATATTCAACATATAATTGTTATTATGAAAAATATCGTAGACACATATTTTAAAGTATTATATGAATTTTTTTACAAGTCTAATATCAATTTTATTAAAAATATTCTGTCTTTCAATAATTATCCAAATAAATTTGTTTGAACACATTTGTTAAATTAGGAAGTCTTCTAAAAAATTTTAACTGAATAATGTAGTGTATACATTTTTTTGTTTAAATTGTAATAAATGTTACGTAGGCCAGATGATACTTGACTTAATATAATAACTCATATTACTAATTTTAGTTCATTATGGGACATGATACTGGATTCATTAATTCAAGATCCAATGATTCGTACTCGTACTCTCATCATCATATCACCATTTTTTTATAATTTTATCAGTCAGTAAATATCTATAACTTGATTGTTCTATAATTAATTTTTCACTTCGACTTCAGCATCTTTTTTTTATTTTAAATTGAAGGAGCAGTGCATTTTTAACTTATACTAGGACACTGTTCTTCTACGACATTGTCACTTCATGTTCTTACCTTCTTTGACTCAATGTTAACGTTTATATAAACCAGAACTTTCGTCCTGTCTTCTCTTTCAAAGTCAAATTCAACTGTTTATTTTCAAAAATTTTCAATGTTTATTTTTTTAACAGACATATTGGCTTTTCTAATCTTTTTAATTTTTGAGACTTATTTTTTGACATTGGATTCATGTTTCCTGATTAGGAGAGCATTCAACTCTCAAAACGTCGACAAGGTGCTTTAACAAAGGATCTTCTTAATATCATTAAGATATTTTCATCAGGTTTAAAGTATGTCATATTATATCTTACACTTTATTCATAATAATTATTAACTCAGACGCATAACATCGCACATTATCATTTATCATTAATTAATTTAAAAAAAAGTTTAAAGGTATTCTTTTCAGAGTGGACTACTAAATTATCTAAAGTATTATTATCAATAAGCTACAAATAAATTATTGGAAAAAACCACTTAAATTACTATTTGTAAAACTTTTACTTTCTTTTTTTTTATACATGAGACTTAAATAATTCTTTTTGATTTATTTTTATAAGCTCAAACATATCAGATGTTCAACGAATTCTTTAATGCTAGCCAAAAAAAGATAATTGTGTAAAAAATAAAATAAACCCATTGTAATTTGAAAAATCGAACTCTGATATATAAAATTTTTTTATTAAAAGTAATGGATACTGAACTGCAGATTGAAGCACTCAGGGTGGAAATTTTTCAAACTTCAAACTTTAAATATTCGAGCTGAACCAAATTTTAATTTAGAATTTTTTTATTCGATCGCTCAATAATTTATGCCGCATAAAATAAAAGCTTATTTGTAATGCATTAAATCGAAGAATGGATCAAAAAATTTGTGAATTTTATATTAAACATGGTTCTGACATTGTTTCAAACATTCTTTTTCATTTTATAAAAAAAAAATCATTTTAAATTACCCCAAGAATCTTAAGAAAATTGTGGAATTGTCTTAAATCCTTTCAAAAATTATTAACAAGCTTTCAAATTTTATTTCGAAATCAACAATGATCCACATTTTGTTTTGATTTTTCAAATATTTAAGAATTTTTAATTATTATGGAAACTTTTTCACAACTTTTAACTATTTGTCAAAATGATTCGGATTTTTCCTTATTTTTTATGAATTCTACAAAATATAAAAGCTTTTCTAAAATCTTACAGATTGTTGTTTGGCAAAACTGGAAATCTTATAAAAGTTAAAAAAAATATTCTCTCAAAATTAATTTTTAAAAAGAAATATCATTTAAAATTTTCCTGATGATCTTGAGAAAAACCTTGCATTCTCGTTAAATCTTCTAAAATTATTAAAAACCTTTTCAAATTATTAAGAAATTTCTAAGTTTTTTTTGAATCTTCAAAAATCTAAATCTGATTTTAATAGATTTCAAATATTCTCATTGATTGAAAAATTTGTTTAAAGAAGTCAATGGTTTTCAAGTGATTCCAGAAGGTTTTTATAAATACTATTTTTAAATTTTTATAATGATAATATAATGTGAAATAATAATGTAAAACATAATTGAATATATTTAATTAAAATTTAGTTTCTTGTTTCCCATTATAATTACACACACACACACACACACACACACATATATATATATATATATATTCTTATTCTTATTAGTATTATCATTATTATTGTTATTATTATATATATATATATATTTACATATTAATATACATATATTATTCTTTCAAGATTGACGAATTTTTAGCAAAAAAAAGGTAAATTTTGAACCAAAAATGTGAATTTTCAAAAGAAAAAAAATGAATCTTCAAAAATAAAGAAAGAACTTCTGATTAAATATTTCAATATTAAGATCTTAATTTTAAATTAAAACAGTTAAATTCACCAGTAATCGACGAAAGAAAAAAAATCTCAAACAAATTTTTGAGCCTTTAAGCCAGAAACACAAATTCGCTACAAAACATATATACTAATCGAAGAAAAGTTAATTTCCACATAAATAGTGAGATTCATTACTAAAAATAATTAATTTTTGAATTAAAAGATAAGTTTCCAATGAAAAATGAAAAAGTTAAATTTTACAATAAAAGAAATCAATTTTAAATTAAAATGATAAGTATTCAACCAGCATAATAGATTTTTTCTAAATTAGTTAAACTTTTAACCCATTAGTTGCAATTCAAATAAAAAGCAGTAAAATTGATCCAAAAAAACGTAATTTAAATTATATAATTGATTTTGCAACCAACAAAATATTCCAGTCCATCAAGAAAAATGATTAATTGAATTATCGAATTCTCAAGTGAAAAATACGAATTTTCTACAAATTTATTAAATTTTTAAGCCAAAAATAATATTTATAAAAAAAGTTAATTTTTAACTGAATATTGAAATTTTTTTGAAAAAAGTTTATTTTTTCACCTAATTAATTTTCCAGCAAAAAGGATGATTTTTAAATGAAATTGTTCAATCTTGAACAAAATAATTCAATTAATACCCAATTATAGCATTGAAGAAAAAAAATGTTAAAAGTCGATAATATCTTACAAAATTATTCGGAATATTAAGGAGTTCCATAAAATCCCCTAAAGTCTTTAAAATCGAAATATGTTGTTTTTTTCAGAAAAAAATTAAGCGATACGTATTTTTTCAATTTACAAAAAAAAATCCTAAGAAGTTATGCGCATTTAAATTTTGTGCTTTGTTTTTAAACAAAAAAAAACTAATTTTTCTCTTTAAACCTCTTTTTGATCCTAATAGAGTTTATTCTCTTCTTTCGTAATGCGCCGCAGAATTTAAAAAGGTTTCAAATTAATAAAATAGCGGCGCTTTCTGTAAATCTAAATATCTAAAGAAAAAAAAATTCCTGAAAATCGATTTTTTTTTTAAATCACCTTCATATTTGTTGCCAATGTTTTTTTTCTTTTAATTTGTACTTTGATAAGGAAGATGTCTTGTCAGTTTTTTACTGGCTAAATAACTTTTGTGACCAGGAGAATTTTTTTTCTTACAATCTAATTTTTTACTTTCTCTCGCAAAAAATGACAGGTACGAAAAAATTTGGAAATAAGAGTTTATACGTCTAAAAAAGTTCTGTTAATGTTTTTTTCTTGTTGTTTCGTAATACTTTTCATCGTCTACAAAAAAAAATAAAAAAATTATTGGCAAGCTTGAGCGCGCCTATGGTTAGTATCTGTCGGATCTCGCGCTTCGCGCTCGAGAATATATTTCCTTCGCGCCACGCGCCTGGTTATTTTATATCCCTCACATATTTGCATAGGAAGTTTAAAATTTATGATTGAACCATCGACTACTGAAATTTAGTGATTAGGAATTCTCTTTTATGAAAGCTCTTTGGCCTTCAACGAACATATACTTATCACGTCTTTTGTGAGAAAAAAAGGTCCTTGTTTCTTTTTTTTTTAAATTGAATTTGCTTATTGGTAATTTCATGTTTTGCTGTTAGAAAAAAAAACAACACGTATTTATAAAAATTGTTTAATAACAAATTTGTAGCTCTTTTTTGGGTGGGCAACTTTTTTCTGTTATTTTTTTTTGTATCCTTTGTCAAAAATTTCCATTTTTTAATATTTTATTTTTGACATTTAATTATTGATAATAAACATTCTAATTGTACAGAAAACAAACATTCTACAATATACGTAAATCCTAAGCTAAAAAAGATTAATTTTCAACCAAACATTAGAAATTTTAACTTAACAGTAAATTAAATATTCTAACAAATTACTTAGAAAAAGTTAATTCTCAACAAAGACGTATGAATATTTAACAAAACTGTTGAATTTTAAATCAAGCAATTTAATTTCAAACCAAGTGATAACATTTTTAAACCAAGAAAGAGTAATTCTCTGCAGAGTCCAAAGCCTGTGATCATTGAATCAAGAAATAATGAAAATTGTTTAAAGGAAATAAATTACGACTTATTAATAATGATAAACGCATGCTAAATGGTACACTTAGACATTTAAAATTGTCCGGAACTATATTGCATACTAAG
>JAUELO010456459.1:0-12770 GCA_032357855.1 Amphibolips quercusostensackenii | reverse complement strand
CCTAAGTGTCTCCCTAAGCTACTAGGTTTAATCAGTAGAACAGTAAGACCTTTGAAAAGCAATCCTGTCATCTCTAATTTCAGTTCTTAAACCTACTTCCTCGAAGAAGATGTGCTATCAACACCTAAACTACCAGGTTTGATCAGTAGAGCCGCAAGGCCTTTGTAGTACGATCCAGTTGTCTAAAACTTCAGTTTTTAATTCTACTTTCTTAAGGAAAATGTGATTTCAACACCTGGAATACCAGGTGTGATCAGTAGAACTGTAAGACCCTTAAAGAACTACCTCGGTGTTTTGAATGACAATTTTAAGCCCTACTTTTCCAAGGAAGATGTAATTTTAACACCTAGACTACCACGCTTAATCAGTACAACCGTAAGACCTTTAAAAAATTATCTAGATGTCTTAAATTTCTTTTTAACCCTTCTTTTCCGAGGTAAGTTCTAACACCTGGACGACCAGGTTTAATCAGTAGAACAGAAGGACCTTTAAAGAATTATCTGACTACCAGGTTCAATCAGTAGAACCATAAGACCTTTGGAAACCCATCTAAGTGTCTTATATTTTAGTTTTCAACCCTACTTTCTCGAGAAAGATGTAATTCTAACACATGGGCTACCAGATTCAATCAACTGAACAGTAAGACCTTCAAAGAATCATTCGAGAGTCTCAAATTTCAGTTTTTAACCCTACTTTCCCGAAGAAAAATTGATTTCAACACCTGGACGACCAGGTTTAATTAGGAGAACAGTAAGACCTTTGAAGAGCCATCCGGGTGTCTGAAAATTCAGTTTCGAACCCTACTTTTTTTAAGGTTGATGTGACTTCAACACCAGGACTACCAAATTATATTAAAAAGCGTGAAACCCTCTGTCCTTTATTTCTACATCGCCTGCAAATCTAGTAATTTTGCCGGAGAAATGAGAATTAGGATAAATTACGATCGGGGCATTTGAAAACCTACCGCTGACAACAACATTATACAAGTAATGTGATGTAAACCAAACAGTGGGTAAGAAAAGTAAGGTTATAGGAACACCATTATTCTCACTTTGGGGACGCATCATCAAAGATATTTTCGCCCTGTCATGATCATGATCCATGAGCGCGATCCAAGTGCTCACGCGTAAACTTCGATTTTGAGGTTCTGTTCTGACAACTAGCGTTAATCGACGATCAAATCCGTTGACCGGCCAAAATCGATTCGTGAAGTTAAGCGGTGATTAACTCCCTTTAGGCATACTTTAGTAGATGATGAAACGCGAATTACTGACTGAATTAAACTAATCAAGGATCGAAATTCTGACCAGAGTTGGTAATATTGGCACTAAGGTTTCAATTTATTTTAAATTTATGTTTTCTCTGTGACAGACTTTAGACTCTTTCTCCTATTCCCATCTTTTTCTGTTTTATAATGGATTCTAATTTTTGTCTTTTTTTCAGAAATGTCTAGATTTTTTATTTTTTATTTTAAATCGGAACAGAATTAATATAACCTAGTAAGAAAATTTAGACACTTTTTTATTCAAACTTAATTTTTTTAGTTGAAAATTTTACAATTTCAATGAAGATTCATCTTCGTGAATTGAAACATTAACTGCATCATTAAAAATAAAATTACTTTTTGAAAAATCATTCTTTTGAATTAAAAATCAAACTTCATTGTAAAAAGTCAGACTTATCTTAATTAAAATTTTTTCCAAATTTATTTGCAAACCATCTTTTTTTTTAAAACTTTGTAGTTACAGTTTAATATTTTAGTTTGGAAATGCGACCATTGGGTTGAAAATTCATTTTTTTAAAGGTAAATATCCTACAATTTAGGTGAGAATACAATCATTTTGTTAACCAGTTTTTTTTTTTTTTAATTTCCAAGGTTTTGTAGCAAAATAGTTTTTTGCATTGTGGATTTATCTTTTATGGTAAAAAAGTAATCTTTTTTGGTAAAAAAAAGTATTGTTGTTAATTGAAAATCATTATTCCTGTTGGAAGTACAAGTTTTCAGATTGATTATTGAACTGTTTTATAGAGAAATATTTTTTTGGCTTAAATATCCAGCTATTTGTTTTAAAATAATTCGGTCTTTGGTTGAAGGTTGACTCTTTTTTGTAAGAATGACCATTTGGTTAAAAGTTTATCTTTAGTGATTGAAAACTCAACTATTCAGTTGAGAAATAAATTGTTGATGTAAAGTCATACTTTTCGGCAAAGATTTGAATATTTATTAAAAAATTTACTTTTTTTAATGAAAATTCAGCTATTTGGTTGTAATGCAATTGTTTAGTTAAAATTTAATTTTTGTTTTTAAATTACACTGTGCGGTTAAAAATTATTCTTTTATGAGGAACAATTACTTTTTTTTTATATAAAACTTTTCAGATTAATAATTCAACTGTCTTATATAAAATTAGTCTTTTTGGCTTGAATATTCAGCTGTTTAAACAAAATGAAACTATTTTCAGAGAAACTAACAAAGAAACTGTTTCTGTTTGAAGTTTGATATTTCTGTTTGGAAATTCGATTGTTTGGTTACAATATTATTTTTGCAGGTAGCAAATTTAAGTATTTAGTTAAAAATTAGTTATTTCGTTTAGAAGTTATGCTTTTTTGTAAGAATTGAACTTTTTTTATTAAAAATTCAAATCTTTTTATTGATATTCAACTATTTGTTTGTGAATACAACTGTTTGGTTAAAAATGAGTTTTCTTTTAGAATGAACTGTACGGTTTAAATTGATTCTTTCTCCTTTAAAAAGTATATTTTGTGTAAAAAATTTAATTTATTAAGTTTCATAGGAAATTACTGTTTTTGTAATGAAGATCCATCTTTTCAAGTAAAAGATAACCTTTTGGTGAAAATTAGCATGTTTGGATTAAAAATTCAAGTGCTCTGTAGAAAATTATATTTTTTTATAGGCCATTTATCTTCTAGAACATTAATCTTGGTAATTTATTTATTTAAGTAAAAATTATCCTTCTTTATAAATTAATTAATTTGAAAAAATTAATTACTTTTGTTCTTAAATTTGTTTTTTTTCTTTAGAATTAATTTTTTGAAATGAAAATTCCAATATTCCATTTTTGAATAAAAATTGAGTTCTTTCGAAAATTTAACTGTTTAGTTTGAAATTATGTGTTTTGTAGAAAATTTTGTATTTTGTAGAAATGTTTTTTTTTTGTAGTAAAAATCATATCAGAAAAAATTAATAAGTAATAAATAATAAATCATATTCATAATTTAAAATCATCTTTCTTGGTTTTCGTTTGAAATTTTTTGTTGTTTTTCATAATTACATAATTAAGTTAAAAGCGTCATATCTTTGGTTTAAAATAATATATTTTATTTATGTTTCTGGTTGCAAACTGAAATTTTGTAAAAATCAATCCATTTTTGTGATAATTTAATTTTTAAATTATTAGTGCAAGTGTTTGGTTAAAACCTAATTTGTCTCAAATGAACAATAGAATAATTTTTTTAAAAATCGTTTTCTTTTTGGTTGAAAATTGTATTACTTGGTTCACAGTCGATCGATGTAGTAAAGAATTCTTTTTCTGGTCAAAGATTCATCATTGTAGTTGAAAAATCGGCTCTTTGGTTAAAAATTTACCTATTTTTTTCCAAATTCATTCTTTTAGGTACAATATAAATTTTTTTAACTAAAAATTAAACTTTTGTTTGAAATTTTAATTTTTCTAAAATTTGTCTTTTTGGCTAAAAATTAAACTATATACTTTAAAACTAAACTAATTTGTTAAAAATTAATTTTTTTCCGTCAATTATTAATCATTTTAGTTAAAAGCTTCATTTCTTAGGTTGATGGTATAGCTTTCAATTTTTCATTTGTTTTTCATTAATTTGAAAATTTATTTTTTTATTTGAAATGAAATTATTTTTTTTTAAGAAATTCTTTTTTCTCAAAAATTCAACTATTTTTTTTGAAAACTATACATGTAATTTGTTAAAAATTCGCATTTTTCGGTAAAAAATTTATATTTTGAAATGACAATTTATCTTTTTTATTCGCAAATGCATATTTTTGGTTGAAAATTCAACTATTTAATTTTGAAATGATTTGTTTGGGTAAAAATTTTTTTTTTTTTTTGTAGTAAATCAATCACTTTTGTTCGAGGATTTAACTTTTTTCAAATTACGTTTTTTTTGGTTGAAAATTGAACTATTTGGTTCAGAAGAGAAACAATTTGTTATGAATTTATTTTTTGTTAATCGTTTATGATTTAATTTAAAAGCGTTATTTCTTTCGTTAAAATATAACTATTTTGTTGAAAATAAATTTTTTATTTTGTTAAGAATCTATTTCTTTTCAGCTAACTATTTCATTTTTTAACGATTTTTTTTAATTCAACTATTTGCGTGCAAATCAAGTATTCTGCGGAAAATTCGTGTTTTTTGGTGGAAAGTTTATATTTTCAATTGAAATTTATTATATTTCTTTGAGAATTTGACTAGTTAGCTTAAAATTAAATAATTTTTTTGTAAGAAATTAATTTGGTTTTTGTTAATATTAATTAATTTTGGTTGGAATTGTCATCTTTTTGGTTAAAATTACAAAAATTTGGTTGAAAATTCGATTTTTTTTCTTATTTTTAAAATAATTATCAACGAAAAATTTTATTTTAAAATTTAATTCAAAATGAATAAGAAAAAAATTTTATTTCATTCCTGGTCGAAAACTTTGTTGTTTGAAAATTATGTTTTTTTTAAGTTGTTTTTTTTTGTATGTAAAATCAATCCTTTCGCTGTATATTTATTTATTCTTTTTTTCCTTCAAAAATTAATCTTTTTCTTTGTGTGACAGTTAAACTAGTTGGTTTACAGTATATCGACGTTGTGAAAATTTGATTTTGTTATAAAAGATTAACAATTTTGGTTGAAAAGTCAGGCCTTAGCTTTAAATTTAAAACGTGAAAAATTTTAAAATTCTGTTGAAATTGATCTATTTTTTGTAAAAATTTTATGTTTTTTGGTTGAAAATCAGTCTCTTTTAGTTCAATTCGTCTTTTTGCTTGAAAATTTAACTAAATGATGAAAAATTAAACCGATTTTTTGAAATTTTTTTTTGTCAATCATTGATTGGTTCAGTTAGAAGCGTCATCTCATTAATTTAAAGTTAAACAACTTTAATTATTTTTTATTTTTTGTAATTGAAAAATTTTGCTATTTTTTTGGAATAAAATTCATTTGATTAAAAATTTAACAATTTGAGTAAAGGTTATGCATTTTGTTGAAAATTCGTTTTTTTCAATGACCTTTTTTCGAACTGAAAATTGATCTTTATAATTTTAGGACAAGATTTTTTTTGTTTAAAATTTAAACTATTTGGCTGAAAATAATATAATTCGTTAAAAGCTTTGAACTTCGAAATTTCGACTCTATTTTTGGAAATGCAATAAATTTAGACTTAAAATCTGAAAAATTTAAAGTGCTTCACATTGAGTTTAATATGATCTTTTTAATAAGTTTATCTAAAACTATTTATTATTCTTTAACTGCCCTATTTTCGTAAAAAATTACAATATTTTTCCTGTTTTGGGAGGATCTTGAGCTGTAAGGTTCGTTATAGATAATGATAATTTTTTTAGTAAACGTATATTTATATTAAAGTGAGGCTTCTGAAATGAAATTATGAGAGAAATGACGATTTGAGAATTCCCTCAGTGATTTAATTTCATATCTGGGGTAAATGTAATTTCTTGAATCAAAATACGGGGTACATGAAGTGTGTGTATGTCTGTGATCTCATTGACAGTAATATTCAATTAAACTACGTGAAGAGGGTTCCGCCATGTCTTGCATACTGTATAAATGCAAAATACGACTTTCTCATACTCGTACTTCTACTCGACGGCAGAAATTTACGGTCGCTTTAATGTGATTTGGCAAGGCCAGGCCTTATTCCACTTAAGTCATTATATTTTATGTAATGTTTTAAAGTCACAATATTACCCACTTGATTTAAAATGATACAGCGCTGGATAAGAGTCTAGCGCTGTTTTAAAATAATATCAAGGTTCGCGGTAGTAAATCGCCGCCAAGTGAAAAAAGGGAATACCTTTTCTTGAAAACTCTAGTTTTTAAAGATGTATTAGATATTTTAGCCAATTTTTTCCGAATTGTATGAAATCTTATTTTATAATTAAAAAATGAAAAAAAAAATACTTTTGCGCAAACAGATTCTCTATTTTTTACAAACTGAACACAGTAGATTCAGGAAACACAAAAAATGTATCATATCTAGTAGTTGAATAAAAATGTAGCCTAAAATATTTAACCAGTTTGTTAAAATATTTCAGAATAATAAATTAAATACATTAAACTTCAGCGCCTTGTTTAAAAAAATTTAAATTCCTTTAATTATTATTATATATATTATATATAAAATTTTTAACATATCAAGAATTATTATAATTGTTAAAATTCTCGAAACTTCTAAGCTCTTGAAAATTTATAAAAATATAAAAAAGGTTTAAATTTTTAAAATATGTAAAATTTCTGAAATTTCTAAATTTCAAAAATTTTAAAAATATCTAAAATTTTAAAAATTTAAAAAATTTTTATAATTCTCGAAATGATAAAAATTTTCAAACTGTTAAAAATTTCTCAAATTATAAAAACGACTCAAATTTCAAAAATGTATGAAATTCTACTGTCACTACAGTACTGTTTGTCATTTTATTCTTAAGGAAAAAAATATTATGAACCAAAGGGAAAAAGCGAAACTCTTTCGATGTGTGCTGAAAAAATTAATGATTTCAGAAATCTATTGTGACAAAGGCATGATTTTCGCTTATATTTGAAGAAATTTTGGAAACTTTATTTCTATTTTTCTATAAAATTAGGAAATTTTGCAGAATTAAAAAATTTCTTTATTCATTATAGCTTAAAAAAATTTTAGATTTCTTATAATATTTGAGAAATTAGAAATTTCAGAAAAATTATAAATTTTATAAACTTCAGAAATATTTGACACGTTGAAAATCTCGATAATTAAAAAATTTTTGACAATTTTAAGACATTTCAAACATTTTGGAAATTTAAAAAAATGAAAAAATGTTTTGAATTCATACATTTTTAAATATTTTGGAAATTTTATGAATTTTTGTAATTGTTTAAATTTTGATTATTTACAAAATTTGGAACATTTTATAAAATTGGAACAGTTTAGAAATTATCTTGATTCGAGAAATTTTAAACACTCGATACAATTCAGAAATATTAAAAATATCGACAAGTTTAAAAATGTTCAAAGTTTTCAAAAAATTTTTGATTACCTAAATTTCAGTATATATTAAAAATTTCTAAAATTACTAAAATGTTTAAAATTTTTTAACTTTTCGAAATTTTTAATATTTCTGAATTGTATCAGATGCATAAAATTTTTAAAATTAAGATAATTTATGAAATTATCAAAATTTTCAAAATCACAAAATTAGTAAAATTTCTAAAATCAGTAATTTTTAAATTTTATAATTTTTAAAAAAATTTTCAAATGTTTAAAATGTCTGAAAATGTTTAGAAATTTTTATTTTATCAAAATTTCTAACATTTCTAACATTTCTCAAATTTCTAAAATTTCTAAAATGTTAAAAATTTGTCGCATTGTAAAAATTTTTTAATTTTCAGAATTTCTAAATTATGTTGTTTTTCCGACATTTATCTCTTGTGACACAGGAATGATTTCCGCACATACGAAGGAATTTCAAAACTGTTATTCCTATTTTTCTATGAATATTGAAAATTAGGGAAGTTCTGAGATTTGTAAAATCTATAGTAAATATAAATAATAATAAAATTTTTTGGAAACATTGGAACTTTTAACATTTAAGAGTTTTATAGAAATTTTAGAAATTATGATAATGTTCGAAATTTCGAAAATTTCGAAACTGAAAATTAAGAAAAAAAAAACAAAAACATTAGGGATAATTTTTTTTTTAAATTTCGAACATTTCATAAATTTGGATAATTTTATAAATTTTGAAAATTTTAAAAATTTTGATAGTTTTAAACATTACAAAAAATGTTTGAAATTTAAGAATTTGTAGGTATTTTATAAATTTTGTTAATTTTATAAGTTTTGAAAATTTAAAACATTTTTATAATTTTCAAAATATTAAACAATTTGGGAATTTTAATAATCTTGACAACTTTAATAATTTCACGAATTCTAGGAATTTTAGATAATTTAGGGATTCAAAAAATTTAGAAATTTCAGAAATTTTGGTAATTTAAAAAATTTTTTAAATTTAAGACGAGTTTATAATTAAAAAAATTTTAAGAATATTATAAATTTAGGAAATTTTACAAATTTTAATTATTAAAAAAATTTGGAACAATATAGACATTTTGATAATTTTAGAAATTTAAAAAACTTTATAAATTAAAAAATGTTAGGCATTAATTTCAGAAATTTAAATGATTTTGAAAATTCGTAACTTTTTATAAGATTCAGAAACATTACAATTTCTGATATGTTTGCAAATGTTGAATATTTTACAAATTTAAGAAAATTTGCGAAATTTCAGAAAATCAAACATTTTATAACAATCTGAAAGTTTGACAATTTTTGTAATTTCAGAAATTTTGAATATCTTGGAAATTTAAAAAATTTTAAAATTCACGGAGATTTTGATAACTTGAAGATTTTTAACATTTTTTTAAAGTTTTGGTACCACATTTTTCGCGGTAAGAGATTAATTTAAAATGCGTGCTCATAGATGCATAATGTTTTATCATTTGCTTATGAAGTCACATTACTCCTGAAAAATTTAACTTTAAACCCGCTTCATAGGAACTAAGAAGAGCTGAAATCATGCATGTCTTCTAAAAATTCGATTTTTTGACAAATATTCTTATCAAGGTGACTGACGCATCATATCACTTACGAGCACGGCTGGCCAAAGAAGGTCACGACTACTTGAGAATGACTCTCTCAGGGGTATGGTGCTGATGACTGTTGTTGAATGACAACTCACACAATTTTATTGTCCAATCGACAAAAGTGAGGTTCCAAACGCATCCAAATGACATCCAAACGATTAGTTTCGCCGTTTAAACAAAAAAATTTGTCTTCCAAGCATGACGAAACGATGACTAAACGATACCTTCAAACAAAAGTTAGACATTTAATAGTTGGTGTGCTAACTTCACAGACATTACGAGCAAGAGGAAAAAAGACCATAAAGAAATTTACTTGAGCCAGGAATTGAAACAGCCGGAGACTCTAGAAACATAGGGCCTGATTTATGCACACATCGCTAATAACGCCCTAGTGAGTGGTGTCGTATTGAGTTATCTTGAGTCTTATCTAACTCCAAAGCAGCTGGACAATCTGAGAAAGGAAATCTCTGAAAACATTGACGCACTAATACGCGACGGGAGTGCCTCCAGATTTGACGGCATCTTCATTTACGTTGTGCAGGCTGCCGAAATCTGGTCAAGGGAGTGGCAAGTGAAGAGAGCATCATCGCTTAGGGTCAAAGAGGAACTAAACGTGGAGAATTTAGAAAACTGTCTCCAAAGGTACTGCAGACCATCTGAAGCAATTCTGCATTGTTACCAGGGCATTGCGAATGGCTCACAAGCATACAGAGATGCTACAACTTAGTCCAACAAAAAAAAAACGGCAATCTTGATTATCAAAATAAACTTGCACCATAGAAAAGGTACCTGAGCGGTTCTAGCCAGGCGTACGGCAGAGGCGCAGACAGGCATTGCCTTGTATCCAAGAATCCTCGTCATGCAAAGATAGATTTACTTTCTCATGACGAAGAGGCTAATCAAGGGTAATTGAAAAAGGACGAAGGTCATGTATAACCGTGAAGGATGCGGATACGATTTCATTTTCTGAATTCTACTCTAAGGACCTCACAGTTTTGAAGGTTTGATTCAGGGACGAAAGTGAAAAATACTTGAGGTGCATATCACCTTGGCTTGTAACCAGCGCGACGCTAAGGAGCCGTCTAGGGTGCTAAGCTGAAAGTCCCTAATCGTGGTGATACACATTCCAGAATCAAAACAGAAGCTAGGTTCTTCATTTAACTCTATGTTTGGAAAAACTGATAAGCAAGATATTAGGCTGGAAAGTCTTAAACAAGGAGTCTTTCTCGGACCACAAATATGTCTTATTTAGTTTACTCTAGGAATACTGGCAATTTAAAAGATCAGGAATCCCAAAAACACAATTTAGAACCTATACAAAAAGGAACTCGAAGGTAGACTCGTTAAATTCCCTGACAAGCTATGGTACCATCGATGAGTTATGCCATGTCGCGGATTCACTGCGAAGGGTTCTAGTAACATCATTAAAGGAGATTTGCTCTGAAAAAACAATTACATCTGAAAATAAGCTGTTTGGTTGAAACCATATAGAGAAACTTTATAAAAATACTAGAGGGTCGCACAAGAGGGCAAACGAAACAAAACTGCCTTAAAACTGTAACATCTACAAGATAGCTCAAAATAAATACAAAAAAAACACTGGAACTTACAACTAGAGAGATCAGAGGGGCTTTCACGAGGGATCTAAGGATATTCTTAAAACATCAAGATCCGTGAGATGCTAGCGAAAAATCTATAGGTTATGATTTAGCTCAAAAGGCTCAAAGATGGCGAGTCTGATAAGACTTAGACAAAACACTAGACCATGAGAAGGCAGAGAAGGATGACTGTCATTTATTGAAAAGGTCGTGGACATCAAGAAGGTTCAAGAAGGGATGTCGGGACCTTCTGCCTTCTTTAAATCACCGAGGGCGGAGGGTATTTATGTTTTTGATAACACAATTATATATCATCTTCTGAGTGCAAGATTTTCAAAAATTAAATTTTTTTCTTTTCCTCAAGGAAGCTTTGTAGTCGCAACAATTTTAAATGTTTTTGAAATGATTGAATTAAACGCTGCTCAGTTGACACGATAACTTAAAGACAGTTGTAGATAAATTAATGAAGAATAGGTTAACCTACAATATATGTATGTAATTTAATTGATAAGTAAGAAATTTGTAATTCAGAATCTTACTGATTATATAAAAAACTCTAATTGTTGTCGTAAAACAAAGTAAGGTGTCTATCAATACGAGAAGATTACCTAACCGAATTGGCAATTAGCCTATTTAAAATGCGTTCTATTTAAGAATGCATATTTCTGTGGTAATGTTAATTTTGAAATAATTCAATAGCGCCATAACTCATAATCCTATGCAAAAAATATAATTATTTTAATCGAATGAATTTATAATAGAAAGTTCTACAGAAGATTTTATAAACGCATACAAAGAAAAACTACTGTACAACGAAGTAATTAAACCAGAAACCATTTTGAAGTAGAAAAACACAGAAAATGGGAAATTTTGAATGCCAAATTTACAAGAAGGAATTATCTTCAACGAAACACAGTAAAGATCAAATTTCTAAAACAGGTAGCAAATAAAGTTAAATTAAGATTGTATACGTGTGGAAAAATTTTGTAGCAGCCTTAAGTAGAAAGATCGGCTGGCTAGACTGACTCTAGACCATCTTCTTTAGACGGTCTGGCAGAGTGTTGGCCTTAGCCCTTTCAGACGGACTTAATTTAAAAATTTTTAAACTGTCATCGAGACGGTCTAGCTTGGCCCCTTTCAGACAGACACGACAGCTTAATTTTTAAAGTTTCATCAAGACGGTCTGGCTCGACTTCTCTCAGACGGACTTAATGGAAAAATTTTTGAATTGTTATCAAAACGGTCTGGCATGGCCCCTCTTTAGATAAATTCCATTAAAAATTTTTCAAGTTTTATCAAGACGTTCTGGCTTAGCCTCTTTCGGACAGACTCAATTAAAAATGTTTAATTTGTCATTAAAACGGTCTGACTTGGCCACTCTCAGACGGACTTAGTTGGAAAATTGCCGGTGTCATCGAGACGGTCTAGCTTAGCTCCTCTCAGACGGACGCGATAGCTCAATTTTTGAAGCTTTATTGAGATGGTCTAGCTTAACCTCTCAGACAGACTTGATTGCAAAATTTTTAAATTAGCATCAAAACGGTCTGTCATGTCCTCTCTTAGACAGAATCAATTGCAAAATCTTTAAAGTTTTATCAAGACGTTCTGGCTTGGCCCCTCTTAGACGGAATTGATTAAAAATTTTCAATTTGTCATTGAAACGTTCAGACTTGGCCCCTCTCAGACGGACTTGATTGAAAAATTTTCATTGTCATCGAGCGGTCTGGCTCTGCCCCTTTTGGAGGGTCTTGATGAAAAATATCTAAGTGCAATCCTTACGGCCTAGTGTGATCTTCAGCAGATGAACATGATTGGGGAAACGTTAGAGTATTTTTAAGTGTTCAGAATTGTTTTCTGTTTTCTGTCTTAAGCGAATTAATTTTATGTTAAATTTTGCAAGACAACCTACAAAAGACCAGAGAGGCAGATTATATATATGTCTATATCAATTTCTAGCAAGATTTTTAATAAGTTTCAAGATAGACATTGATAAGTTAAAAAAATGACAGGCCTATATTGCAACTGTGTGAAGAGTGCGATGAAAAAAGTGAGTTTAATTAAATTGTGTTTAATACGATTTCTAAAGATTTAGCTTCCATTAAATATGCTTCGAATCCATAAGCGCCTCAGCATCAAGTCCAGTCGAAATTGCAAGAGAAAATTCGATAAAAGCGTTACACGTCTGGCTAGTAGTTGATTAGCTCGTCTAGTCTTGATTAGATGATCAGCGGCTGGTTAACGCCGTCTAATCTAGTCCATCTCATCGTTAAGGCGTTA
>JAUELO010456447.1:0-12772 GCA_032357855.1 Amphibolips quercusostensackenii | reverse complement strand
TCATTCAGATCCTCGTCCAAAACCCTTAAACTTTTATCCAAAACATTTCTTTCGAAAACACATATTTTTGCTGATAGGGGGGGGGAGGGGTCTGATACTTTTTGATGACCCTGTATATTATCGCACGCTTCTACCCTATGACAATTAAACCTTACGGCTAACCCACCACATGAAAGATTTTGCAGAACTGCTAGTAAAAAGCAAAAATACGACGCTGCAGGGCCGTATGAAAAATACCCGGTCCCCGTTTTAACGCATGAAAATTAAATTTTATGAAATAAAATGAATTTTCATATTGAAAGCATTAAACTTTTATTAAAACTTGTGATTTTAAATGAGCTAATTTTGATCAATTTGAATTTTTGCGTGGTATATCATTTTCAGATCATCAATTTCAAACAGCCCTGTGTATCGCCCCTGGGATATAAGTGTATATATAGCTCCTGGTTACAACTCAGGCTACGACAGCCAGCTAAATTTAAACTATAAACGTTATAATTTCAATTCTTCTTTTTAAACAATTCCTATTTGTAAATAAAATTGTCAAATTTTTCTTAAGATAACTTATTTAGAAGAAAATTCAGTAAGTTTAAGAGATATTTGGAAGTTTCGAAAAGATTTAAACATAATTTGAAACTTTAAAAATTTTTCAAAAAATTACCAAAATAAATATAGAATTTTGAAGCTTTTTAAGGTATTTAAAAGGTTTTAAGATAGTAAAACTTTTTTTAAGATTCCTACGAAAATTATTAATGACTTTTTATTCTGAAAATTTAATTTTTAAAGAATATTAAAGAAGATTTCACAAGACACCTAATATTGTCAAAAAATAATTTTGAACTTTTTTAAGAGATATTTTTTTATTTTTCAGGATTTGATAAAAGTTTAAAAAAAAAATAGAATCATCCAATAAAATACCTAAAACTTTTGAAAAAATTTCATAAATAATGAAAAAATTGAAAAAGATTTTCAATGATTTAAAACATAATGTTCATTTTTTAACATTTTGAAATGGAATTTTCAATCTGTTTCAGAATTTTGCGAGGTTTCACGGCAGTACGTTTTTCTAAATATTTCTTAGAAAATTCGAAATGACTTTTTATTGAAAAAAATTTTTAACTAGTATTATTGAACTAGTATTATTCAATTAGTAATATTTAACTAATATTCAACTAGAATAGTTACATTTTAATTGAAAAAAAATAATTTTCAAACAAACAAATAAATCAACACAATAGTTAAAGTTTCATCTGGAAATGGTAAATTTTTAGTAAAAGAAAATCAATGTTGAGCTAAAGGAAAGACAAATTTGCAACAAAATAGCTCATTTTTGAACCAAAGATATGAATTCTCAATCAAAATAATGACTCTTCAACCAAACAAAAAACAAATTTTTGATAAAAAAGTCAAATTTTTAAAAAGTTAAATTTTCAGCAAAAGAAGATTAATTTCCAGTTAAAGAAAAAACAAATTTGAAAAAAATAGCTCATTTTTTCAGATTTTTTGAGTTTCTTTAAATTTAATAAAAGGTTGAGAAAAAATAAGAATCTTGAAAAAAAATATTTGGAACATTTGAAAGAATTTCCAGAATGATTAAAAATTTGAAAACATTCAAAATGATTAAAAACAAACTGTAGATTTTAAAAAATTTTTTAATTCCTAGAAAAATTTTTAATGACTTTTCATTTTGAAAAATTAATTTTAACAGATTATTAAAAAAGTTTCAAAAGATGTCGAAAATGGTCAAAAAATAATTTGGAACATTTTAAGTAATTTTCTTTTAGTTTCCTAGGATTTGATAAAACTTAAAAAAAAAATAAAAATTATTTTAAAAAGTACTCAGAACTTTAAACGTATATCAAAAATAATTAAAAATTTAAAACTATTCCCAATAATTAGAAAAAAAATGTAGATTTTTTTAACATTTTGAAATAAAATTTTGAATTAGTTTCAGAATTTCGATAGGATACAAGATCATAAAACGTTTTTCTTAATATTTCTGGGAAAATTTGAAATGAATTTTTATTTTTAAAAATTAATTGAAACAGATTATTAAAAAAGATTTCAAAAGACGTACAAAATTGTCAAAAAATAATTTGAAACATTTTAAGTGATTCTTTTTCGTTTCCTAGGATTTAATAAAAGTTTTAGCAAGAATTTAAATCATTTTAAAAAATACTTAGAACTTTTAAAAGAGGTTCAAAAATAATAAGAAAATTGAAAAATTTAGAATAAATTAAAACAAAATGTACATTTTTAACATTTTGAAATAAAATGTTGAATTTGTTTTAAAATTTTAAAAGCTTTTAAGATAATACAACGTTTTTCTTAAAATTCCTGAGAAAATTCAAAATGACTTTTTATTATGAGAAATTACTTTCAACAGATTATTAAACAAGATTTCAAAAGATATTTAAAATTAAAAAAAAAAAATTTGTAACATTTTGAGTTATTTTTGTTAATTCGCTAGAATTTAATGAAAGTATGAAAAAATCAGAACTATCACAAAAAATACTTAGAACTTTTAAAAGAATGTGGAAAATAATTAAAAATTTGGAAACATTCTAAATAATTAAGAACGAAATGTAGAGGTCTCAACAGTTTAAAATAAAATTTTGAAATGAAATTTTTAATCAGACGAAACATAATTTGGAACATTTTAAGTGATTTTGCTATTTCTCCAGGATGTAATAAAAGTTTTAGAAAAAATTAGAATCATTACAAAAATATTAAAAACTTTTAAAATAATTATGTAAATAATAAAAAATTTTAAAACATTCTAAATAACTTAAAACAAAATGTAGTTTTTTCAACATTTTGAAATAAAATTTTGAATCTTTTTCAGAATTTGGGAGGTTTCAAGATAATGCAGAATGTTTCCTAAGATTCCTGGAAAGATTTGCAAAGATATTTAAAATTGTGAAAAAAATATAATTTGGAACATTTTAAGTTATTTTTGTTAATTCACTAGAATTTAATTAAAGTTTGAGAAAAAAAAATTAGAATCGTTAAACAAAATTAATTAGAAGTTTTGAAAGAGTTTAAAAAATAATAAAATATTTAAAAACATTCCAAGTAATAAAAAACAAAATGTAGATTTTTTAAATTTTGCAACTAAATTTTGAACCTGTTTTAGGATATTATGAGGTTTTAAGCTAATACAAACTTTTCTAAAAATTTCGGGAAAAATTTTTAATGACTTTTAATTAAAAAAAATTAATATTAACAGACTATTTCAAAACTTTCAACAGATACCAAAAATTGGCAAAAAATAATTTGGAACATTGTAAGTGATTTTTTTTCGAGTGTAGTTCCCTCCGAAGAAGTATTTGAGGAATAATTCGCACCCAGTAACTTCTGATTTTTACATCCCAAATCCAGTTTTATTGTGCCCGGAAAATGCCCTAAAAAATGCGAAATAGCAATTTTATATAATTCATGCTGGAGATGGTATTTTTCAGAATTTTTAAAAGGAATTACTTTTAATCAATGATTCACGAGTCTAAAAGTATTTTGTAAATATTTTTAAAATGTTTAAGCAATTTTTTATTTGTTTAAACAATTTTTTCCCCTGCAATTTGTGCAAAATTATTATCTTTAGGAATAAATTATACAACTTTGATCAATGTCAAGAGTAGTAGTTCTTGTTTACCATATTTTATAATTATTTAAGCAATTTTCATTTGTTTAAACAATGTTTTGGCCCTGAAATCGTTAAAAGTTATTCTTATCTGGAAATAATGAAACAATTAAAGAATCTTGAGAGCAATATATTTTATTTAATGCTATTTCAATTTTTGAACAAATTATTATTGTTCAAACAATATAGGGTATACGTTCTGAGGTAAGGATATACGAATATTAAGCGACATGGTGTAAGAAATTCGAAAGATCTAGACTTTACTCTACCTGTCCCATGAACAGGCGCAAGTCAATGATTATTAGTTGTTTAAATAAATGCAAAATATCTTAAGCAAAAAAATATATATTCTTAACATTCGTTATTTGTGTCAATTATTGCAGAAAGAAATGTTCTCGATTTACAGAGAAATAAGTTGCTTATGAAAATTAAAATTGTTAAAAAATTGCTAAATATCCTTCAGAAGAAAATATTACTCTCAAGATCTGTTGTTTGTGTCATTAATTTCAGATAATAATAACTTTTCTCGCTTTACAGGAGAAAAAATGGTTTAAGCAAATTGAAATTGTTTAAATAATTACTAGATATCCTTTTAAAATATATTGCTCTCATTATTCTTTAATTGTATCATTATTTTTAGAAAATAATAACTGTACGATTTTATGGAGAAAAAATTGTTAAAGCAAACAACAATTGTCTAAGCAGTTTGAAAATAATGAAAAAATACTTGGAAGCTCGTCAATTATAGATGAAAAATAACTCATATCAAATATTTTATGAATTTTTGGCAATCTTTTAAACTTTTAAAGTATTCGTAAGCTCTTTCAAACTTATAAAATTAGAAAATATTTTTTTAGTTGATTCAAATTTTTCCTGAAATTTATAACAAAATTATGCAAAATTTTGGTGAAAAATTGGTTTATTTTTTGGAAAATTCGACTTTAAAAAAAAAAATATTTTGTTTGGTGGAAAATTCATCTTCTTATTACAAAAAATGAACTTTTTATTTCAAAATTTATCTTTTTTAGTTTAAATCGAATTATTTTGTTGAAAGTTGAACTACTTTGTTAAAAATTTATCACATTTGTAAGTTTCATCTCTTTGGTAGAGAATCAAACTAATTTGGACCAATTCTTTTTTTTTTAAGTAATTTTTTAAAATAAAACTTTCTTTGGGACGAGGGTGAATTGAAGAAAAGGTACGACACTTACGCGTACAGCGCACGGCAATCTCCCTTTTCGTTTTGTGCGGCTATTCGCAGTTGCTCTTCTCTTCTCAGTTGGCTTCTCTTCGATACCCCTACTACATCACGCTAAGCATGTATATGCTCTGTCTCTCTCAAATTTTGTTCAAAGAAGTAAATCGTCGTAAGATGAACAATTATTGTTATAATTGTTTAAAACTTTCATGTACGTACTGAAAAAATTTGGCTATTGCTCTGTCTCAGTTTGCAATTTTTTCATCAAAAAGGGGAAAAGGAAAAAGAGAAAGGGAAACCAAAAAGAGGAAACAGAAATAGGAAATTAAAAGGGGAAAAGGGGAAATGAAAAAACAAAAAGGGGAAATAGAAAGGGAAACCAGAGAGGGAAAAGAGGAAAGGGGAAAAGTGGAAGGGAGAAAATGTAAAAGGAAATAGGAAAAGTATAATTTAATCCATTAAAGTTTGACTTCTGCGGTGTGACCTCACTGTCACACACTTTTTTTTATCTAAACATTTAACTTTTCCATCTATGGTTGAAAATCTATTCTTTATAATTTGAAAATATTTTTGATAGAAATTCAACTATGTTATTAGGGTTATAAAAAATAGTCCCTAACTTCATACATAATACATAAAAATTACTTCACGCAGATGTGAATAGAATTTAATATGAATTCGTATGTTCAATGCAATATTTATTTCATCATTTTAACATACAATGCATATCGTTGAAAGAAGCCAGTAGGGCTAATTTGTCGGATGAGGCTAAGTTGATTTATGTCAAAGAGAAAAAATCGTACCAAGCACTGATAACTAGCGAAAAAGCGAGTTTTGAATCCAATATTCTGACGGGACTTAAGTGTGTCAACGATAGAAACAAATTCAGGGACACTGTTAACAGATTCAGAGGTTTAAAAATAAAAACTAGAATCTCTTTTACCAAAGCTTGGAAGAATTTCTTCCGTCTGACACTTCCTCTCAGACATCTGTCACTGCCATTGCTTACAGATGTCAGACATTTATTATTGGATAGCAGAATTACAGCTAACGAAAATTTGTTTCTTCAATCAACAAAAGCAAGTTGCATAAGGCTTTAAGGTCGAATCAAATAACAAATAATTTTTAAAAAACCTGCCAAATGAGTAACATTGAAAAAAGAGCCAGCCATTCCCAATAACTACTGATCTATTGCCCTCCTAAACTCACTTCCTAAAATTTCTACGCAAATTCAGCTGGCTGGGTTGAAAAATGGGAGTCATGGTGTCACATTATTCCGAAAGGCCAAGCAGGTTTTGACCAAGGTAGAGGCTGTATTAATGATATTTTCACCTTGGTCTCTGTTTCGCAAATTTACTTTAGAAAAAAGAATAGACATATGTATGAGAGAGCCTCGGCTTTTGTTAAGGTAGGCAAAGAGTTCTCGGAGGAAATGCCGGTCAGTGAGGGAGTTCTACAAGAAGAGATTTTCAGGCCAATCATGTTTAACCTTCTAATTTCGGATATCGAGATTTTTTCAGACAAAAAGATCTTGTGGGTCTCAGAATCATGGGTGACACTGACATTTTAGTGCTGATTTACGCAGATGATTTAATATTATTTTTGTAGAATCTAAAATAGATGCAATAAGAAAAATCAATGTCCTCCAGGCAATGGCGTGGCCAGAAATTTTTTCCGGGGGGGGGGCTAACCTCACGGAAGATCAAAAAAGAGTATCCGAAAAACAAAATGACTAAATATTGAAGATAACAAACATAATGGTTTAAACAATTTATTACTTTTATTGTAATATTTTTTTCAAATATTGTTAGAAAGTTGCGGTATTTCTGAAATTTTCACCTTTTTGTTTACTTCTTACTCAGAGTGTGGTAATAATGAATGCAATTCAACAAACATAAGTGTCTTAACATATTATTATTGTTAATAACTATCTTCTTCTATAGCAATGCTATCTAGTTACGTTTTTTTTCTGTAATTTTTTATTTTTGACAAGTTTTCACTTATAACGAGGTTATAATTACAGCAATTTAGTCAATATAATTTTTTAAACAAAATATTATTGTGTATAACTATCTTCTTCTCTATTAATGTTAGATGGTTGCGATTTTTTCCAAAATTTTCCACTTTTTGTCAATTTTTTACTCAGGGTGAGATAAGAATTAAGGTTGAGTATTCTGTTCCGGCAAAATATGCCCGATTTCAATTTTCTCTTCGGGCATATTTTTCCTAATTTTAAATTTTCTCGTCTGGCATATTTTATCGTGTACTAAATTGAATTCAAACAGGAAGTTGAAAATGGGTAGGGGTTTGACCAACATTATTTCTGTAACCAGTCACAGGGGTGCCCCCCACGGGAAGTTGGAGAGGGGTAGGGGGTTAACTAAAATTATTTCTATGACCAGACACAGCCCCCCCCCCTAAAAATGAAAAGCCAACATACCTTAAAAAGCCATAAAAATCTAAAGCCATTCGACACAAATTTCGGACCACAATTCATGCATTCGACAGAAGTCATATCTAAGTTATCAAAAGTAATCGATCTATTACCATGAATTTATAAAATTTTTAATTATCAGCGTATATTTTCATCAATTACCATAATTTCCAAAATTTGTGAAAAGTTTGATGAATTACCATGATTTCTAAAATTTACGGAAATTTAGCATTATTGTAAAGATTCATAGATTTTTCGGATAAATTATGAAATCGGCGGACATTGATGGAATTTGTTAAAACTTATTAATTTTTTTGAAATTTACGGAAAATTATAAAGTTTGTCAAAATTTATGAAATTTGCTGCTTGCCGCTCCAGTCCCTCACCCACCGCATGCTACCATGTACTGTATATACCACGCGCCAGTTTTCAGCGAGAAAATGCACTCCATTTTCAATCACAAAAAACAACAACAAAACCATTTTTTGAAAAAAACAAAGTTTGTAAACATTTATTTTGCCCTTTGTATATGTGGTAAATATGACGTCAAACAATTCTTCGTTGTATAAGTTGCATTGTTTGTAAAATACATAGGCTAAAAATCAAGCCTGAGGAAGCACCTTAAGCATTAAGCATGCTCAAAATACTTCGCACATACTGTAACGGTTGTGTAATAAACGAGGCAGTCGATTACGGAAGGGAAATCGTAATCATGATCACTCGCGTTCACGAAATCATCAAAATTAGAATCCTCTTTCGTAAATACGATATTCAACCTCTTTTCCATTACATCAAGGACGCTGGATTACTTGGAGGTGTTTGAATCTTTTAACATGGAAATTGTGATTAAAGGATCAGGAGGTTTATCTTTTAAAGGCGTGCAATTTACAAATTTAGGAGGTTTCAGAATGCTATAGGCTGCCAAAATGTTGTTTTTTTGAAGAAAGGTAGGGGTAGCAGGATGGTCGTCGGTACCTCTGACAAAACCTATGCTGCCGAAATTCTCTATCATTGTACAGAAAAAAAAGTTGTAATAAATATTTACAAGGAAATATATAAATCTGTTATAAATGTCGCCCAGAAAAATGTTCTGTTGAAATCACTAAAAATTATAAAAATACAGTTTTATATTTCACTGATATCTCGGTAATTCTACTAAACATTCTAAATGCTTAATTGATCTAAAAAATGCCTGTAAATATGAAATCTCACTCAGGAAAATGTTTTGTTGAAATCACCAAAAATCAGAAAAATGCGGTTTCGGATTAACCGATATGTTGATAATTTGAGTAATCTTTCTAAACGTTTAACTGTTGTGAAAAGTATGTAAAAATGTTTATGCAAATTATTAGGATTGGCGTGATACTGGCTAACAGTATAAAAAACAGAAAAACTAAATTAGATGCTGAAAATTTATTAATTGTGCTTCGGGTACATACGTTTCTTTCTCCATATAGTAAAGACTTCCAGAGGAGCAAATCAAATGTAAATTGAACACGAAATCGCAGAAAAATTTTCTGTACCAGCAAAAACTGCTGCGGTGTTAATAGGCTTTTTGATTTCTCGCACTCAACTATATTTAACCGCTGAAAGTATACCTCCAGGGAATCATGATTGATTCGTCCGCTTTGGACTGATTTGAAATTCTGATGTTTAGTCAGATATGTTGTCTACATTTTCATTTATGTTAACGTAATTTACAGGCCTTTGGGGGTACTAGTTGTTAAAAATTCTTCTTTGCATTACTCAGTTTATGAGAGGTATGAAACATTGCTTACATTATCACATTCCATATTGAAAACCACTACCCACTTGTAGATCTTCGGATTCCAATCAAAGTCTTGTTTTGTTAGATTTTCTGTTAAGTGCATCGAACAAACGATTAATCATTTCACAAAAACGGGCTGTATTTCAGAAGTTTTTCAACCCTCTATGAACTTCGCGTACTGTCGCAAAGCATCTGCTACGGTTTTACTAAAAACCTGGAATTTCGCTCAGCTCTGGACACTTTCTCAACCCAGTAACATGGCGATCCTGTTCAAACAGAATCCTGATGTGTTTCCAGGTAACAGGATCTCCGTCTGGATCAAACTGTCAATATTATGCAAAGAAATTATTAGGATTCTTAATATTAATTTACTAAATTAAATTAATATAACATTTAACGCTAAGCTAGTTAGAATATTTAGGTTTTATTAAACAGTTATACTGACCATCAGATCACCACCAAGCAGCCGATTTCGTACGCCCTTGATTAAGTGGGGAGTGTCCGAAAAGAAATAAGCTTACCTTTTTTTGTCAGATGGATGTTCAAACCAATTGCGAAGGTCGATCATCTTTCCACTAGCGCCTACTTCGGTCCAAAATTTTAAATTGGTAAAAGCACCATCCGATACCGTGCAATGTATTCTGGCACCTGCTCTTTCCAAAAGTATTATAGCTTCTATAATCAAGAGAGCCAATTTTGATCCCGGAGTTGGTTTATTTGCCGCGAAAACTGCAATAGGCTGTGTTAAATCATTATTTGTGGGCACTTACATGAAGACAAGGCCATTATCAGTTTCTTCACCAATGTCTACCAGTATATCTTTTTCTCCGAAGTCGACGATACCTTTGTAAGACATATTTTTTACATTCTCGAGTATTCTTTTACGAGTTTTAACCTCGTCTAATGTCAATATTGCATCGCGATCCATTTCTGGTAGATTTGGAATTTTCTCTTCTAGCAGCTTAAAAAATTAGGATCAAACCCACAAGGTGTCTCTATCAGAGACATATACCTATAATATATTAATTAGTTGAGATTTATTATTATATAACTCTAAGTCAATAAATATCATAAATAATTTTTATATGATATATTAATTCATCAAAATACATACCGATGAATACTTCGTGTGCAGGACAGAGCTAACACAATATTATTACGCTAAAATCTGTACGCAGCTGCTGATCGTATATGTAGCAGGAGAGAGAGTTCTAACCATTTGTCAGAGTACCTGCGACCTTTGCTGTTGGAAACCTTCCCAGCCTTCAAAATTTCGCCAATTACACTACGCTCATGTTGCTTTGAATTGAGCTTATCCAATTTCTTTTTTAAGGATTCCTTTTCCAAAGTCAGTAATTGTTGTTTGGTCTTCTCAAACTGATTTCTATACATGTTGAACCTTGTCTCACTTCTAAGTTTTTGCCTCCGTTCAAGTTTTAATATATCTTGAATTATATTTAACTTTTTTTGCTTAACGGACTTGATTTGGGCTGTAAGCGTCAAACACATTTGCGTTTTTTTAATCTCTTTTTTCTTTTTTTTGAAGTGTGTTTTGACCCTTTTTACAATTTTCACACTTTAAATCTTTGGGATCATCTCCGACTTTCAGAAAACAATCATTATGACGTGAAGAACCTTCTTCGTCTCGTTTTGCAAATGATGTTTTAAAATTTAAATTTGCAGAAGGTGCTGCACACCCTTTACAAGTTTTTGAATTGTCTATGCTATTAATTAGAGTTTCAACTTCCGTTGCGAGGCTATAGAATTTTCTAAATTATTTTTTGCCAAATTGATGGGCAGTCCTTTTTTCAAAAAGGATACGAATAAATAATTATTAATTAAGATTTGTTTAAAGCATACAGACCAATGTTTCCTGTTTGCCCATTTAATGATCCGTTCGACAAGTTAAATTATGTTGCCTTCGCCTGAGACAATATTCTGCCTGGTTTATTATGAAGAAAAGGATATACTTTGTTTATTGGCAAACACTGATCTGAATAAATTTATTTTTTTTATCGGTCGCGAGTAAGGACTTCGATTCCTTTTCCTCAGGCTTACCACTTTTAACCTCTCACCATCTTCTGAATAATTTTGATTCGCAATTTCAGGCTCGCTGTTTGGAATTTCCACAGTTTTCACGATTTCCTTAATTTCCTTTAAAGTTTCTTCAAAAGCTAATTTTTTTATTACAATTTTAGTTCTTTATGGAGAAAGAGAGTTAGTCCTTTTTTTCGGTGACTTTCAGCGTTTTTGTGCTTTGGACGAATACTTCGGGCAGTTCGAAAACAGTGTTGGCACGGCATCCTTCTTCAATCGTGGAATTTCGTGATCAAACTGCAAAATAAAAATGTATTGTTTAATTTTGAAATAAATGCAAAAGGTGCTTACATTCGAAATTGAAAACTTTTTCCTCTAAGTCAAACTATCAAATCTTTTTTCCCCAGGCTATACTTAGGCTAATTATATGTAATACTTTGAATGCTTTCAAAATACATTTTTAATTATGATAATTAAAAATGTATCTTTTATCAAATTGGTCAAAAATTTTTTGAGCTACAGGTCTACATATGTTTTTGAATTGAATGAAAGTGTCAATAATTTCTAGACTTGTAGACAAAATGCTTAATTAAATATTGATAAGTTAAATTATTGATATTTTAAGTCCTTACAAATTATTAATTTTTTAATTGTTATTCATACTATAAAATTTGTTTTGAAATATTCTCAAATATTCTCAAAACCTTTCAAAATTCTTAAATAGCTACAAAATTTTATTTTAAAATATTAAAAAATTCAACAATAATTACATTTCATTCAACATGAAAAATCATTTTTCTATATTTTTTGAAATCTTTTCAAGTTTTCAAATTTTTTAAAAATCTTTTTAAGCCAAAAAATTGTTATTTATTCGTTGAAAGTTGTTTTTGTTGAAAAAATTTTAAATATTCGCTTAAAATTAATTTTCCAAAATAAGAAATCGTTAAATATTTTCACAGAAATCTTAAGAAATACTTTTAATCATATTAACGCCTTTCAAAAACCTTAAAAAGCATGACAATTTTAATTCCACATTTTCAAAAATCTGTATTTTGTTTAAAATTTTTTGAAAACGTTTTAACTTTTCATAATTCTTTTAAATCAATAATTTTTTAACTATAAGTTTGGCTCTCTGAAATTTTAACGATTTAAGGTGTTCTGTTTTAAACAATTTGTTTAAAAATTGTTTGGTTTTGAATATCTTATTCATAATTCCTCATATCAAATTAACAATCAAAGACTGCAAACTATCAGGAAATTGATCTTTTTTTCAATTACAAATTTTCAAATTAAGCCGGTTATAAATCGAATATTTTCGACTGAAATAACATTTGTATAGGATTTAATTAAAACATAATAAAAGCTTTTAATTCTGAATCGATTAATTTTAAATTATTTTTTAATTAAACATAAATAACAAAGTTTTGAAAAAACATTAAAATTTGTTTAATTACTAAGGTTTTCGAAGGGAAACAGTTCAATTTTTAACGTTAAAATCTGTAAATTATATAATCTTGAACAGATTCAGAATCGCCCTGTAAAATCAATAAATTATTTTTCAATTTCAAATACTCCAACTAAAGTATAATTAAGAAAATCATGAATAAATTTATATTCACAGTTCATGAACTTAAAAAAATTTTTGTCAACACATTGCAGCTTTGCACTTACCTACCCAGTGACATTGCCAGAAGC
>JAUELO010456442.1:0-12772 GCA_032357855.1 Amphibolips quercusostensackenii | reverse complement strand
GACTGGGACACTTTTCCGCACCCAGGCGTTTTCTGGACGCACAATGTTGGTTTTTTGCCCCAGCCTAATCTATAGTAAACCAGTCTCAATCCAGGTAATTTATTTGTTGTTCGTCATAAGCCACTTCTAATCTAGAGTTCACCAGTTCCAATATACAGTTTTACTAGTAGTTCGAAGTAGTGCGCTTGTTACATGAGGTAATTCAAATTTTTATCTACGGTAATTTACTTTTAATGCAAAGTAATCCACTTGCAATATAGATTAAGTCACTCGTAATGTGGAGTTATATACTCGTCATCTACTTGTAATCCACAGGATCCACTTGTAATTTTAAGTACTCCGTTCTTATCCGAGATAGTCCATTTGTAATTAGAGTTAATCCATTTGTAATTTGGAGTGAGCGACTTGTCAACTGGTTTAATTTAGTTGTAATCTGGAGTAATTCAGTTGTAATCTAGAGAAATCCAGTTGTAATCTGGAGCTATCGATTTGAAATCAGGTAATCTAGTCCCAAAATTGGTTAAATCACTTGTAATTTGTCGTAATTCACATGTCATCTGAAGTTATCTAGTTCTAATCGGGCGTAATCCACTTACAATCCAACCTTATTCTTTTAAAATCTGAAGTAATCCACTTGCAAACTGCAGTTATCCTCTTTCGAGCTAGAGTAATCCAAATATAATCCACAGTAATTGACTTGTTATTTGTAGTAATTCACATGCATAACGAAGTTATCCACTTGTAATCTGGACTAATCAACTTCTACTTTGTCACTATTGAATTGCAATCAGAGGTAATCTACTTGCAATCCAGAGGGATCCACTAAAAATTTGAAGTAATCTAATTGTAATCTAAAGTAATCCACCTGTAATCTTTAGTATCCACATTGAATCTAGAATAATCTACCTATAATCAAAAGTAATTCACTTTTAATCCAGTAATTTTTAAGTTATTGAGGTCATTCAAGTAGGTTACTTCTAATCCAGGTAATCCAGGTGATTTGAAGTAATTTACAAAGGTAATCCAAATATTTTTTAACTATTTTGGGTAACATGAATCTAATTTGTAGAAAATTTAACTATTGTATTGTTGAAAATTTTTTTTTTGTAATTAATTTTTTTTCTCAATTTAACTATTCACTTTTTCACAACATAATGAGATAAGTGGAGCAATTTTTGTATAGCGCCTGGAATTATATAATTAGTGTATCTGGAGCAATCTACTTCAAATCTGCAGCAAAACCGTTCTAATGCAAGATATGTAATTGACTTGTGATTTGACGTGATATACTTGTAATCTCAAGTAATCCACTCGTATCTGAGGTATTCTGTTTATAATCTCTGGTAATCCAGTTTTACATCTGCGTGATTTCTTGTTGTTTAAAAAAATCTACTCGTAATCTGTTAAAGTCAATTTGTTATAAGGAGTAAACTAGTTCTAATCTAAAGTAATTGATAATAAAATTATTTTTCTACTGAAAAAGACGAATTTTAAACAAACTGAATACATTTTTGACCAAGAAGTTGTTTTTTCAACAAAAAATTACAAATTTTTTATTCTATAGTTAAATTAATAACTAAAAGTAAAATAATTCTATTTTCAATTTATAAATTAATTTTTACAAAAATGAAAGAATTTCTAGCAAAAAAAAATGAATTTTTAAAAGCAAAAAATTAATTTTCTGACAAAAAAAAAGAAAAAATTTTGTACAAAATACATAAATTTTCAACCAGTAAGTTGAATTTTCAATTGAAAAATATATATTTTGAATCAAAACTGGAATAGTTGAATTTTGAGATTAAACCTAGCAGTTCAACTTTCAAGCAAGTATTTAAATTAGAAAAAAAATTAAGAATAATAATTTTCTATAAGAAAAGATAAATTTTGAACAAAATACTAAATTTCAAGCCAAGAAGTTGAATTTTCAACTTAAATAGGTAAATTTAAAAACAAAATAAGTGTAGTTTAATTTTAAATTAAAAATTAATTTTCAACTAAGAAAACGACTTTTTAACAAAATATTTTTAATTTTTCAGTAAAATTGTCCAAGCTTTAACAAAAATATAAATTTTTAAGCAAGGAGAATGATTTTCTGTAAAAAAGACGAATTTTCAACAAAAAATATGAATTTTCAAGCATTAATATTAATTTTCTGTAAGAAGGGGAAATTTTCAACAAAAAACTTGTATTTGTAATCAAGCAGTAGAATTCTTCGTTATTAAATAAAGATTTTAACTGAGAAGTAAATAAATAAAATTTTAGTTAAAAAAGTTAATTTCCGAAGAATAAAGAAAACAAATTTTTGGCATGATAGTTAAATTTCTTACATAGTAGATTAATGCTTTACCTTATAGTTCAATTTTTAGCCAAATAAGAAAATAGAATTTAAAGTAAACAATGAATTAGTTAACTTTTGAATTTAAAAATTAATTGAGACACTTTGTCCCAATCTAAGTCCCCAAATTTCTATGTCGTAGAGAAGGACATTGAATACGTGATTCTGGAAAAGAATCAATTTGAAGCGCCAGGATTCTGATTTGGAGTTCCGCAGAACTTGCAAAGTTGCTTTCGAGATCATACTTGCAGCAGCAATTTGTTTATTACAAGCAAATGCGAAGGTACCAGAGCTCAAAAATGGTTTCCCCAGATAGTTATATTCCCTGAGCATCTCGAGCTGCATGTTATTGAAAATAAAACTCGGAATCCTAGGTTTTCTTCCTCTATGAAAGATCATGGTCTTGATCTTTGACGTATTAACCTCCAAAAGATTTAGGTCACAATACTTAGCCAGGACGTTAGTTTTTCTCTAAAGATCTATGCAAGTGTCAGCAAGTATCATAATATAATCAGCATAGGCCGGCAGGATAATCTCCATCAAATGCTTTATAGATCTCCCTTACTTTCCGGCTCCAAAGAAAATCTACAAGGTCTCAAATCAACAAAATAAAAAAAACCGTACCTAAAAGTTCCTTTGGAAAACTCCGCAAGTCACGTCAACGAGATCAGTGAGACCCTCAGATATACCTGTCGACATCTCAGCCAATGCCAAGTTTTAATAGTTTAGATCACGGAAATTTGTGATTGACTGAAGGAAAGGCTCTTTTAAATTTAACGAAACACAAATAAACCCTTTGCCTATAAGTGGAGAGATGAATCTGAATAATAGAGTTCAAAACTTGCCTGGGATTAACGTATACAATTCGCAACATTTGTCTACTTGACAAGCGTATTTAGGAAGTTTCGTGTAAATATTTTTGCAATAGCGTTCACAAGCGCAATATCTGTGTAAGAGCCCGGATCCTCCTCATCACCATTCTTAATTAACATGTACGTAAGAATAGTTGCTTAAGAAAAGGAAACGTCCTTAGTCTTGAAGATCCTCCTCAATAGTGACATAAGATAGTGTAAACCTTATTCAGGTAAGGCTTTTACTGGTTCAAATTTACGAATAGCAGCCTTGATTTTATCTTTTGAGATTCGGGCATACAAAGAGGGATGCGTATTTGCGCACTAACAAAGATCAAGGTTCACTTTAGGAATATACAACGTATTCGCAAAAGCTTGCCATGCTTGAATGTCAATGTTACTACTCGGAGCAAGTCTGGGCTTAAAGAAGTTAACTGCTTTCCAAAACTCTATCATCGCTATGTGAGCTGCAGGAGCCTCTTGAATGGCCTTTAGGTGAAAAATTTTCTTGCAGATCAGCAGTGAACTATAAGGTTTTTCTATTTACGTAAGATTTCTTAATATCCTCTAGCACAAACGCTGACCTGTTGCACCAAACTAGTCTTTTTTTAGTTTTTCTTCTGGCATTGAAGCATGTCTAGTTAAAGCCAAGGCTTTTTCCCTATATAGCGCGAAGAAGTAGGCAGAATCATGCAAGCAGTCAAGGCCGTCGCGGTAATTGCCGAGATAAGATTTTCGTTTAAGGCAGCCACCGAAGAGTCAAGCGCTGCCTGTAAATTCAAGAGGATCAGTGAATCCAGGTATACTCCCGTTCTATCCTGCCTTCAGGACAGCCTTACACTCATGTTAATTTTACGCTTTACAGTGTGAGCCTACCGTAACCCCCCTCCTTTCCCGCTAGCAAAAGATCTACACAGATCGAAAGATGGTTTGAGCGAGTAGTCATCGGTACAATGCTGATGTTATTTATCATTTTTCTAGAAGGCTCAAGCTGCAATATCTATAGTACTTCCCCTCCAGAGAAGAGGCAAGTAAGAGTAGCCACATAATCACCCTTAAACCTTTCGTTCAGTATAGCAAAACCACGTAATTAAAAAAAAAATTCAGGACAGTACCACGTTGATAAACTACAGGATTGGATACAAGGCTCCTCAAGCTCGCATTCGCTTCCACCGGTATAACATCAGGATATACTTGAATTATAATTCAGATCCTCGCAATAAAGTCTGTCCCTAGAATTATCAGCGAAGAAGAATGTAACTCCTCTAATCGTTTAAAAAGCGTATCTAAACCACCGCGCAAATATTCATGGTCAAGACTCGGTTTGAAATAAATAACACCTACAGTAAGAACCATGGAAAGATCTGAGTACTTTACAAAAATCCACTCTGGGGAAAAATCTAACAGCTCACAGGTAAAGCTTTTTTAACTGACAAATAAAGCTAAAACCCCACTAGCTCTACCAAATTTACTTACTTGCTTCGCCTCCGCAGCAAAGAAGCTATGCCTTGACAAATAAGAGGGGGTTGTAGGCGCCGATGGAAAACAAATATGGCTTAAGCATAAAATATCTGAGCCCAAGTAAAACATTGATAAGTCTTTGATATTAGAATAACCGTGACAGTTCTAGAAAACAATGCGAGCTGACCTCCCCCTCACCACAGCGGGATAATCATTTACTGTCCGTACGAGGGCTATTCGATCCTACTTGTGGAGTTTTTGTCAAGGAGTTCTGGAGTAAGTTTCCAGATAAAGAATTTGAAATAGAGCCGTCTCTGTTTTAACTGGAGTCCTCGGACGAGGAAGCTTAATTCGACCCTGAGCCAGTTTTTTTTGGATCTACATCTTTGTCCCCTGACTGTGCCCTTCGCCTTAAAAAAAGTCTCTAGCGAGCTGGAGAGAGGTCCATCAGACATGACACTAATCTCGTCAAATGACAGCACTTTCTCGTTGAATTTTGCGTTGTTACCTTTAATTATTAACTCGAAATCTCGATTTATCAAGATTCTTTTCTTCTTCATGAGCTGTCTTCCGACTGCCTTCCAAGATTCGACCTGTCATTCGAGACTGATATTAGGCTTCTTTCCCAGATAAAAAGCAGATTCTACTACAAAAGATTCTACTTTAGCTTTTGAGAACATCCCACGAACAGACGAGACTAGGTCATTGTTGCATGACTTAGTGCCCTTGCACTTAATCAGAATCACATTTTTGTAACAAGCATTCTTATCGAGCTGCAAAACATTCTTTTTTAACATTAACATGTCTTTTTCCAAATCCGCGTTTTTCTTCTCTAGATTACCTTTCCTTAACTTTAAAAATTCTGTTTCTCTTCTCAGAAGTTATACTTTGCCCTAAATCTGAGCGACCGAAACCTTGAAAGCAGATGCATTGTTTTTAGTTATCAAATTATCCTCCTTTATGAAAGTCAGCAGGGTCTCAAATTACGTTACATCAGGAGGAGTCATACCAGAAGCACTTATTCCTTGTGCGGACCTAGACCAGTCAGCTGCTTATCAGGCTAAAAGTCAATGCTTGATGAACCGATAGTATGAGAAATTTAGTTCATGGTTTTCACCGAGCAACACACGCCAGAATTTAGGTAAAAACCTTGCCCTCAAACTAAATTAAGCTGATTACCAGCCCCGCACGTCACCTTAGAAAATTTAGACACAGGTTCAGTTACAAAAAATAATATAGTTTAATTTTCTAAATAGCAAATTAATGTTTCACTAGAATAAATTAATGTTACACCAGATAGTTGAAATTTTAAGTAAAAGAATACTTTCTAAATGAAAAATGAAATAGCTGACTTTTAAGTTACAAAATTAATTGTCAAACAAACACAAGTAGTCCCAAATACAGGCACCTGAATCAATATAACATATATTTAATATGCAATAAAGTTCAACATAATATAGAAAATTTTGTTAATTTGATTGTTAATATTTGATATTGTTGACCAAAAAGTTTATTTATTTGTTGAAATTAAAATTACATAATTTTCTATCTTACATCTTCATCTATACCTTGAGATATCCTTGCAATAGCTAAATGATGTCAATAATACTGCACTGTAGGATATATCTCTTCATATGCTAAGGATATCTGGTGATGCACCTAGGATGATCTATGAGGATGTAAAGGGGACGTGAGTTTTTTACTTGTGTGCGGTCGTTGGTGTAAAGCTACACTGTCCACCTCATTTCCATCTTCGAAATCTGGTCCTCTTAACACTGATACATACGTGCGATCCTCGTCCGTGTCTAGTAGGCGAATGCGAGAATCCTTTCGGAATAAGACACCTGTATAATAGTCGCTATATATATTCATCTTAACGCTCATCGGAATATCATGCCGAATAGGATTATAAATATTATGATTTCTAATGTGAAATGTCTCTAGGATCAATACATTATAATAACAGTCTTCTATTCGCATAAAAGGATCTACAATCTTATAAAATACGATGTTATGAAACAACTATTGGGGAAGTAGAAACAGATCATGTATTTCATGGATAGTTTGAATACGTATAAGCCATCACACGTTGTTAATATAATTTGGTTGTCAAGGAGAACGCCATCTGTGCCTAATTTAAATAAAAAATGGACATTTATAAAGTTTTCCTACTTTAGCAACTTCAATTTTTAACAATTTTGAACAATCACTATTCGAAAAGAAATGAACTACTTCTAAAATTAAAAATGTATCCTTGGCAGTAGTTTTTCCATGTCTTTGGAAATGATTCAATTTGCTAATAATGTTTATTATCCTTCTATGATTCCAAATTTAAATTTTTGTTTGCAAACATATGAAATTGTTTTATTCTCGAGTTTCCAGTCTGAAACAAGTTAGTTTTGCGGTTTGCAATTTTAAATTGCACAATGTGAAGTAGACCTTTGATTTGATAATATCTTAGGGATTCTATAGTAATTTTGTATCAACAAAAATACTAAAATGCCAGATCTAGAAACTTCAGGAACTAACAATTCTAAACACAAGCTTTTGAGTAAATATGTTGTAAAACATATATGTGGTATTTATCAAACATATACATTTGAATAAAAAAAATTCAGCTTGCGTTTAAAATGCACCAAACAGACGAACTTAAGCAGTTGAATTGTAGTGGAAATGTTTATTTTTTTAGTAGATAGAATCATAAGAAAAGTTATCTCATTTTTCAGGTAATTTGTGAATAAGCTGACACGCTAAATGACTGTTGTCTATACTGACGTCCAATGCCAAAAGATGCGTAAGTGACATTGTCTTTTATCCGATAAAACGCTTGATTAATTCTTTAAAATAAAAAGACTAAAAGGATGAAGATTGCTGATTGCAATATAAAAAGTTCTCCTATTTACTAGATTATCATGCATATACGTATGATTGTATATAATAATTTAATCTATTTAATATGAATTTTTTTTAGATGTAGTATTATTAACGATTACAACAGTTGTTTGAAATTTCAAGGTCTTCTGATTTGATTTCAGTAATGTAAATATTTGACGTCAAGGGTTTTTAAACCTACGGCGTGATCTGTGATTCAAACATCGACTAGCACACAAACAACTAATCAAATAATTTCAGCAAAAAAAATATAAGGTCAAAAAACTTTGGGAAAGATTCATGCTCCTTAGACTGACATTAGATAAATGGCAATCGTGTGCAGAAGTGTCAATTTCCTCCTTAATTTGTTGTGTTTATGCAAGTCTTCAAGCGTTTAGTTACATAAAAATTTGTATTTCGTGAAAGTGTTGGTGTCTTGTTTTATAAAGCATTGTGACTTTTTTTGAATTAATTTGATTGCTGCTTGATTATGCACATTTGTTAATACGTAACGATAGCGTCGTCTCATCTGCAAAACAATGGGAGTATGTTTGAAGTGACTTCAACCCATTGTGACTTTATTTTAAACAATGTAATTGTTTAGTATGCACATTAGTTAATACGTAAAGGTACCGTCGTTTTTAATGCAAAACAATGCAAGTGTGTTCAGAGTGTGATATAGTGATATCGAGAAGGGGACCTGAAGCTGTCGCTTGTGTCAAGTGTGGTATGCTGATTGATTTGGCATGTGCAAATTTGGGAATCTTTAAAAAATCGTTTGTCAAACTTAAAAAGGGCTAAATGGATTATGTTTGCAAGATATGTACACCATTGCCTACTAGTGGCAGCTCTGCGATAATTTCTGCGAAATTAAGCGTGAGCCCTTAGGCCACTATTTTTCCGGATTTCAGTAGTGCAGGGACCTTATTTACCTTCTTTGGGCATTAACACCAGTCAACAGTAAGATAAATGACATTACTCTTGGTCTTCGTCGAGAAAAAAATAATTAAATACTTGTGGATTGATAGCGGAAAATTTTTCTGCCGTAAGGAGAATAGCTCATCAAGAATACATCTATCGAATATCCAATCTGTTAAAGTAATACAATAGCAACTACTTTTCAAGTCCATTATGTATTCGTTTTATTTTAGTCGATCTTTAGCATTACTCTATCGCTTATGCTGCTTCTATATAGGTTGATATATGTCATATTTTATATATTGCTGCATGCTGCCCATTCAGTGTACTGTGATTTCTGAAGTTAAATATAAAAAATGGTGTATTTTTTACTGCGCTAATTCATCCCTGAACAGACTTTGTGAATTGACATTTTTTATGTTTTTTTCATACATCATAAGCTTTATGATGCTTATTGATTTTCTAATTTTTACTTTTTTATGTGCCTCATTCACTGTTTTCAAATGCAATTAAGTGAACTGGATTTCGTTGGTTATTAGTCTCTTTCACTTTAGACTTAGGGAAAGGCTTTTTATATTATTTGCGTATTCCAGACATATCTATATTTAACTATACATAAACTTTACCTATCACTCTTATAATAAAGACCTTAAATATTTGTCACGGTAATCCTAAATCTTCACTTGTCCATTAGCATGAATTTAAACATCACTTTATGTCCTGTTCCTATCATATCATAGCCATGTCCGAGACTTGGGTTGCGCCTAACATTCCCCCCAGCCCTGTAAGACTTGATCATTACACACTTTTTCGCAGAGAAAGAGATAACAGAAGAGGGGCTGGGGTCTATTTCTATATTCATGACAGCTTAAGGGATGTACTGGTAGGAGTGAGTCCTCTTGCCAATGACCCTACTGCTGAATACCTTTTTATCAAGGTATCGTCGCCTCAGGACAGTGTTTTGGTTAATGTAATATAAAAACCTTTAAATACCTACTGCGACAAGTAATTTAAGATTTAAATTTTTAATCTTACACCTTATTATAATAACATTGTACTTACCGGACACCTAAACACAAATACTAATGCTACCAACAAATTAACTCATTATGTAAAATCAGTAGTGTACTCTGCTGGGTTATATATTTCCTGATACCTGGAATGAAGCCAGTATTTTCCTTGTTCCTAAAATATCCAACCACACCTGTCCAAAAGACTTCCGCTCTACATCCATCCTCTTTACCTTGTCTAAACCTTTTAAACGTATTGTCCATCAGCAACTTACTGCACACGTTGAAAATGACAATTTGATGGATCCAATGCAATCTGGTTTCCATGCAAAGCATAGTATACTTACAGCTTTACCTGAAGTAACTTCTGACCTAAAACTTGCAATTGATAGAAGAGTAATCACGATTGTTGTCCTGTTCGAGTTTTTGATGGCGTTTCATATGGTTAACCATAATCTTTGTAGTTCGAAAAACACCCAGAGTTCTCGTCCTTTTTGCATTTACATCTGCGAAACTATGCCGACTAACTCCGGATAAGAAGCTATGCAAGCGGAGCACCTACTCAACTGCAGCCACAACAAGCCGGCAAAAGATAAAGAGTGACGATACTAAGACTAACTGTGACCAGGCATCCAATAGAGGAAAAGCGATGCTTTAGCATATGCAAAAACATCAACATTCAGGTTTCTCTTAAGCCTGAAAATCTGGCTAGACTAGGCGACGCGCTCCGTAAAGATTTTTTCTTGATGACTTTGACATCTGGGCCATCAATTGTAGTATGTATGATGTAACAACAACTTTGACGGGTGCAAACAATAAAACAAAACGAAAGGTTGCTAAGCGAATGCAACAAATCAGCACAAAGATAGTCTAAGCAAGGC
The DNA here is from genome assembly GCA_032357855.1 of Amphibolips quercusostensackenii. Classification (NCBI taxonomy): domain Eukaryota; kingdom Metazoa; phylum Arthropoda; class Insecta; order Hymenoptera; family Cynipidae; genus Amphibolips; species Amphibolips quercusostensackenii. The sequence continues at coordinate 2,445 of JAUELO010456442.1, read as the reverse complement.
AGTACGCGTCCCGCATTTAGTGTGTGATTGACTATATAACATCTGGCAGGAATGTCACTGCAAAGGTTTAACAGTTTGCGCGCAAACTGCGTATCCGTCATCACACACTCAATAAGTCAAAGCTGCTGACCATAAGGCAGCATATTGTCGACAGAATACGAATACTATCTAAAACTAGCAAAAGTCTAAAGTGGAGAGAGAGGTAGGTCAGTAAAAATAAACAATGTTTTTTAACCATCTCGACTCACCCAAGATCCTCCAATACTGTCGACTACTTGCCTAGACCAGAGGAAGAGGAAACATTTTTGCGCGAAGCCCACAAAATTCAGCATCCACTGAAAGAAAACACGAAGAACATCTACAGCTTTAAGGAGCTCTGCAATGATCTAATAACACCTGAGGTTAAATACCCGCTAAAAACTACTGAGCAGGTTAAAAAATTTTTGAGAGGCGTGGCGAAGTATTTTGCTCCGGGACCAGATGGTATCAATTCCCCTTGGTGGAAGAACTTATCTTGAACCCACCAGCATCTTGCCTGCATTTTCACCTTATATCGAAAGTCAGAAGAGCCTATTCAGAAGTGGTTTGTGAAAGGGCTTACAGAACTCTTGCTGAAGATGGGCAACTTGGCTGACTCTAAGAATTACAGGCCAATAAATTATCTGAACACACTGTATAAGATCTTTACAGTTATCCTACATAAAAGAATTGTTTGGAAAATTGGACCTGTGTGGCGAAAGATATATGAGTAAGGTGGCTCCAAGAAAGGCGTAACATGATGTCGGGAGAACCTGCTCATACAAAGATGTGTCTGAAAAGACGCAGCATCCTACCAGCTGCAAAAATAGGACAACTTCTAAACAACCCTAAAGATAAAAAAGCATCTTTTAGTGATCTTAGAGTATATAAAATCCCTTGCTCTTGTTTTAAAGTCTACATTGAAGATACTGGAAAAGCGGTGAGCCACCGTGTGAAGAAACATAAAAGTAAAGTCAGGCTAAAACATTCTACGCAATCAGCATTATCAGGTCCTTGTTGGGCTTAAATTGAAGAAAATTTCTTGATACCAGAAAATGCCTAAGATATTATCAAATCAGAGGTCTGCTTTACATTGTGCAATTTGAAATTGCAAACCGCACAACTTGCTTATTTCAGACTGGATCCTTTAAAATTGAACAATTATTGATGTTCGAAAACATAGCTTTCAATTTGGAATCGTAGAAGGATAATAAAAATTAGTAATAAGTGCTCTGGTGCAGATCATGAGCCAGTAGCATATTCGGGTTCTGTAAATCCGAATTTATAAGCAATCGATTATTAATCGCCTGCTGTGGCGCGTTAGGATAATATGTTTACAGAAATTCTTATTTTCGCAATTTTGATATTTTCATGAATGACAATTTTTCTCTTTGTATTAGGAGAATTTCAATACATTCTTTCAGTTTTCATTTAATAATTTGTAGAAGATACCGCATGTAGTCTAATAAATGCTTATCTTTAATAAACAATGGTCAAACCTACCGAATGGAAGCAAATTTATAAACCGTATTTTTTTGATTTTATTATTAAGCATAGGATTACTCTGCATTATTTTATCTCACATTAAATAAATCTAAAGACATAACAATTAAATTTTTGGCAGAGATAACGTTGACTCAACAATAATAAATTTCTCTACAAGGATTTTCTCTTCTATAACGTACTTGTATACATGTTACTGAGAAAACTATGTCTATAGACAAAGGAGTATTTTAAAATAAGCTCACATTTTTTGAAAAATGTCTGAAGATCATAATGTTTTTTAAATCTTCTAAAGTTTCATTTATTTTTTGTAAAATGAAAAAAACCTTATGTGCTCATTTCTGAGTTTAAATTAAGAATTTCCATGCAATGTGAACAATTTTAAGAGAAAAATTATTTAACGGATAATTTTAAGCAATCTGATTAATGGAACAATGAACCAAAATGTGTGATGTTTGTTATTGAGTTTTTAGGGGCACGTGACAGACATTAATACCTACATTACCGACCTTGCTTATTCGATTCTTCTAATCTTTTTTTGAATCTAAGAACTTTCTTTCTAAATAAAATATAAGGCTGAAACTTTAGAAAATGTATGAAAAAACAATAACTTACGTTCACGTACTTTATTTAAGAAGGAATTTCACAAAAATCATTTCGGAAGAAATTAAAACTGAGTGCATCTTTGATCCCATGAACTTTTTTTATAGGTGAAATTTTGGCCTCAAACTTTGAGAAGTGCAAGAGCCGACAGTGCATTCGCGATAGGCACAAAAGTGCGAAGTCTGGCGGACACTAGACAAGGCTCTATCAGCTGGCTTGTCTACATCTAAAATGTGGAGTCCACGTTGTCAAATATTGCCGATGCGGTGTTTTTACTATGGACACAACTTTTGAAAAAATATGATTGTAAGAACACAGCTT
>JAUELO010456410.1:0-12775 GCA_032357855.1 Amphibolips quercusostensackenii | reverse complement strand
ATTGACAATATCACTACCGAATGGGATTGCGCACCCCGATTGCGCACGAAGAAGCAATGGCGTTCGGTGGTGATATTGTCAGTTGTTGTGGTGCTCCAAGAGCCAAATTGATGGGTCCTTTGTGTTTTTTTGTCGAAACCTCGAGCATTCATTTTGTGTGATGTGATTTTCATCATTATACAGGAAGACAAACTCCTTCAAAACTGTATTCCAGTAACGTGCTTCTTGTAGGTCGAGCTTGAGAAAGTGAACTTTGATATGAATGTTTTCTTCTAAATTATCCATACGCCTAATCTACAATCTAATCCACACGTTAATTCCATCCGCATTCCAATCTAATTATGGCATAATTTGGAATTTATATACGTTCATAAATTCGGAATTGTCAGAAAAAAGTACGCTAAGTTAATTATTTGTTTTATGCATAGTTTAATTACATTAAAACAAAAATTATTTGATTTTTGTGTAATATTACAGTTAGAAATGTTAGATGTAATAATTAGATCCCAAGAATAATTATGCTCTCATGGTAATCGCACCAGTTGATTATGCATGATGTGACCTGATAACGTTTAATTAGCAATTTTCAATTAATGCTCTAAATAAGTTAGTAAACTGTCATTGAAGAAAGCCCTTATCTAGTTAGGTCCACAGGTTTCTCTGTTATGTCTCTATTAGGTTGAATTTTGATCGATCGATTAATCAACTAGTAAAGAGTTGCTAATTAACGCCCTCTGGTCATTGCTCATGACGTTTTGACGCTGTACTAGTCCATTTAGTCCAATTTTTGTAATCCAGGTACAGGTATATTATTCTCTATTGCATTTAATCACAGAATTAATTGCAAACTTGTTAAATTACTCACCAGGAGAGATCGCGTAGACGTCGATTCGAATAAGACTTTGCAGGGCAAAAGCAAATCAAAATTTATGAAATACGTACTATTCCTTTTGATCCCACTGACCTAAGTTCCCGAGATGTGGATGCTTGAGTAGCGACGCCAGGGCGCTTGATTCTGTAATATCTCTACAGTAGCGAGTCAAGTTCCCAAGTGTAAATATTCCTTGAGCACTTGACTCGCTACAAAATAGAGCTACAATAGAATCAAGCTCTCTGGCGTCATTACTAATTATTCGCTATCTTGAAAACTAAGGCCGATTGGATCGAAAAAATAGTATGTAATAAATTCTGATAAACGTTTACTGTGTAAACTTCTAATACCGATGCTTGACCCCAAAAACTTCGCAATAGAATTCAGTATGGAGGGTAAGTATGTTTATTGTAATCCAATTAATCCCACTTTGATCAAACAATCTTAGAATGGTATTGGAAGCATTCCAATAAATTCCTACAATGTCACCATTGGAATTTACTGCTACACAAATAGGTATCTCTTGGACTAGTGGCAAAAAATTTGGAGGCGTTTCATGTGGCATTTCCGCTGTCACAAGAGTCTGTGCAGGAATTTGAAATGATGTACTATATAGATGAGGTGGCGCATTTCCGGCAGTTGAAGATTCAAAGTTGGCACCAGGTATTGCAGTAAGTTCATATTGTATGCTACTAGGATGACCAATAGTTATCATAACAGGTTCTGAAGGAGGTGGAGAAGGTGGAGGTGGTGGAGGTAAACGGCGCCTGGCCCGCGAACTCTGAACATTGCCTGATTCTGTGAAAGGTAAAAGAAATGATATACTTTTTAATGCTTAAAATATATTTTAATAGGAAATAAACAGATGTGCGAGGTCTGTCCAGAAAGTATCTGACCTTGTGCTCTAACTTCTTACTAACTGACACGAATTTGCGCATCTGTAGTCGAATTTTACACTGTTAGAAATGTTTGCAAATCTAGTATACATGGGTATATTAAATTTACTATATGTTGACTAAACTCATTGCACTTTGTAATTTTGGTATACCTACTTATACTGAATTCATTAAGTGTACAGTAAGCTTCTTTTACGTACATGAATTTCATTGTTTCTGTATATTGAAATTCATATACGTGCTTACTATATTCAGTCTTGTCTTTGAAAAATATGTTTAATTTATAAACCTAAATGTAGCTTCAGGATAGTATTATTTAGAAATTTCAAAGCTTTGTAAATGCAATTTGAAAATGTAAGATAAAACTTAAGAGAAGTCGTAACATATATCACAGGTTATGTTAATCGAATAAACTTGCTGTCCTAAATTTTTATTATATTCAAGCGAAATTTAAAATATAATTCACATTTATTTTAAAATATTTTTTGACAATATACTCTAATAAATAAAATTTGTAAAAAAGCCTCATAAATTGCTATAATATCATTTACCTTTTGTACTTACATTAACATCCTTTCGGACAAAGTTTTGAAAAATAATTTGATTGAAATCCTATAAGGAAAATAATTAAATACAAATTTTTATTCATATAAATTGTTTTGCTTATATTCTAAATCAAAACTTTTTGTATAAACTTTTTTCGGAAGGATGGCAAATTTTTACCAGTCCTCTACCATTAGTGTAGATCTATTAAAATTATTATACACGTACAGTAAAACTACTATAAGCGTGTACTTCATTCAGTATAGGGGAGCGTGGGGTACGCCGCCGGTGTGGAACATGGTGACAATTACAAATAGCGCCTGTGTTCCTTGTTTCTCATATTAGTTTTTTATATAAGATAGCTTTCGTGGTTTAGAAAAATAGTGATGTAATGAAGTTTCTGTTTTAAAATACGCGTCAAAAGAGTAATGACGAAAAAACAGTTTTGGCGAAAATTGATGAAAAAGTCTTTGACTGAAATTAGTCACTTACAGCATATTTTAAAATACTTAAAGCATAACAAAGTTAGTTTTTAATAGGTTCAGTATTTTATTAAGTTTCTGTTATCATGATTCGTTACCATAAACGTTTTTAATATATAAAAATTATTTAAACCTTGCGCCATCACATATGGGGCATGACGCCTTAACACAGTGCGCCTATGTAATTCAGCAGGAAGTAAGAGGTTATAACTGCTTTTGCCACTTACCTTATTTTAATAAATAAGAAAACATTAAATTAGTGTTCAAAAAGTCTCGAGCAATTATTCTTGTTACATAACGCTTTCTAGAATTATTATATTATATAATTTTTATTTTTCAATGTTTACATTGTTTAAATAAATAGCAGTAATATGACAGTCGGCGTACCCCAAGATATGGGGTACGCTAAATAAAATTCAAAATCCATCAATTAATTTAATGTCAAATAATGACGTAATTCAAAAGCGGTTTGTAGCAATTACATATGTTCCCTGATGATGTAAGCTTCACTTCGAAAAAATATAGAGATCAAAATCACATTTTAATCATAATTTGAAGGTAATTAAAGTCAAGTTGCGGCATCATACCCCACTCTCACCTACGCGTATACTGAATTTCGTGTACATGTATACTGAGTTTATTATACACGTATACTAAATTCCATGCACGTGTATACTTAATTCAGTATATGCATATACTAAATTTACCATAAGCTTTTATACTAAACTTAATTTCATATTGTGCATTCTTGCTTTCATTACATGTATACCAAGTCTGGTACAGATTTTTTTGACAGTGCATTCTTTTGCTTGCAGATTCATCATTTTAGTTGAAAATGTAACTACATTGTGTGAAATGAACTTCTTTTGTTGTTGAGGATTCATCATTTCAGTTGAAAATCATCTCTTTGCTTAAGATGTAACAATTTTGTTGAATATGAACTACTTTTGACAAAATTTTATATTTTTGTGTTGAAAATTCAAGTGTCATCTAATTTTGTTGTTGTAGAAAATTAAAAAAATTTGTTGAAAGTTAAATTACGTTGCTCAAAATTCATTTTTTTACATCAGTTTTAGCGTGTAGAAACCGGCTTTCCGTAACACGCAAAACAATTATACGCATAAATTCTGACATTATTTTAAAAAAATTTAGTAAAAATTTTTTTCTGTCCTTAAGACAGACTTACAAGTTACAAATATCTCTGAAAGACAAGCATGATGCTTAGCATTTGAAAGATGACGACTATATACCTATTTTTCATAGAAAATCGTTCTTTTTCGGCTTAAAAAATTAAATTATTTTGTTGGAAATTGGCCTTTTTTGGTTAAATTCAATTATTTTCAATTTAAAATAAAAATCTTTGTTGGTCGTAATATAAACCATCACATTTCTTTTTGAGAAGGCTTTTTTTTAAATGAAAATTTGACTACTTGATTGATAGCTGGACTACTTTATTAAATGTTTACTTTGTTGGTTGGCAAACAATTGATTTCGGTAGAAATTTCACCTTTTTTTTTTAAATGAAACTGTTTGGTGGTAAATTAACCTGGTTTAGTTGAAAATATAACTATATTACTCAAAAATTCATTCAGAAATTCAACATTTTTATTTTTGGTTTAAGAATTATTATTTTTAGTTGAACATTCATTCGCAAGTCTCGGAAGTCACCGGAGGAAAGTAATTTTATGAACAAAGTGAAAGCATAACAATTGCACTTATGACACTCGCCAAACTCAAAGGCGTTTTTCTCAAAAAGCAGTTCCTGAAGTTGCTAATTTGAAAATGCACTTTGAGTCATAGAAATATTATTGTATTCACCAATAGGATGTAGAATGACCATCCAGGTTAAAACCAGAATACAAGCGATCTTCATTTTGTCTAACTAGAGAAGCAACTAATCACTCTTCATTATTAAAAAATTTGTTTAGCAGTGAGAATAAGAAATATTCAGGTACGTCATTGTACTATATATATAGTCATTAACTCATCAATGATAAGGGACGCGGAACCTTTTTATTGGCACACGTCGAAGTATTATTTTTCTCGCTTACGATTTTATTATTATCATCATGTTTCGAAACTTCTAGGAGTTTTATGAAATATGCCTATGTCAAACTATGCTAACCTAGATTTTTATGAAATTTTCACCTATGAATTACTAGGTCATCAAACAATCTAAAAACTAAAGGTAAAATAATATTAAGCAATGCTACTAGTGTCTAACAAACGAAGGCTTTTAAAGATATCTTCAGATCTCAAGGACGAAAAAAAAAAATTCAAATTTTAGCCTTTTAGTTGAATTTTATAACCAAAACATATCAATTCTTAAAAAAATTGAATAGTTAATATTTCAATCGAAAAAGGCTTTAATTTAAATAAAAATTGAATTTATCCAAAGAATCGTAAGCCCAAAAACAATTTTCAAAAAAAGACTTGAATTTTCAATTATGAATAGTATACCCGGTAAGAAGAGGAGAATTCATAAAAAATCGGAATCGGAATTCTTATTAATACGCAAATTTTCCTTCATCTTAAGTTCCACCAACAAGTAGAAAAAAGCAAAACCTATTCCTCTGAATCGATTCAGAAAAATTTAATGGAAGCGTATTGGAAGGAATAAAAAAGTGGAGAAATGCAAAAGAAAGAATAGGAAGGAGTAGAATAATGCCACTTTGAAGACGCAACTGTGAATTTAAATAAGTGCATTTTTTAAAATAAATACTACGTTAATAGAAATACTTTGTAGTATTGAAAAACAATATTTTTATAATTCTGTTTAGAAGGAAATTAATTTTGTTTGCCTTACACAATATTATTAAATTAATTAATTACTATTTATTATATTACTAAATCACTAATTTGTTGAAACAAATGTAAAACATTATAATTAAGATTACTTTACCGTTATGTTTAACAAAAAAGAATTGAAATTTCCAAACTTATATTCCACAAAAAGGAAAAATATAGCATGTAGATATAAAATTAAAAATAACCATGAGAGGTGTGCCTACTCCTCAGATCAAGGGGAATTAAAAAAGTGGAAAACATGTTCGCTTGCATAGAATACAACACAAGTTGCAATTGTTAAAGAAATAGAAAATAATTAATTTCGGAGATAAACCTATTATTTCGTTAAACACTTTTCTTGATGTCAAATTAGCACATTAAAAAATTAAAATAATTCTCACTTTTTCATTTAAATCTGAAGATATTAATTTTTCTTTATTCTTCTCTTATTACCGAGTATTGTACAATAAGAAAGCAGACAGAGTGATTTTGACGAGCGTGAAGTTTGCTTCAGTCACGTGGCTCAAAATCGCTCTGTTGCTCCCGTGTTGCACACAATACTTTTTCCAATATCTGTAATTAAAAAATAAGATTTTTGTCTTGTGTGTAGAACGAATCGCAAGCACGCGCAAAAAAATGTTATTCTTAAATTTTTAGGTTAGATGTAAAAGCTTCAGCTAGGACGAGGCGTCACTGCTAAATCGAGGAATAAAACGCCAAACATGCAAGTTTTATTCTTGACGCAGCTCTTTTACTCCCTGTTCTGTTTCACCTAAGAAATAAATGCTTAAAATCGTGATCTGCGCATGCGCCAGTTTTTACCAGAGTCCCAAAATCAGCCATTTGCGTTCGTTCTATAGGCGTGTAAAAGCGTACTTTTTATGCTGATATTGAAAAAAGATTTTTGAGTGGAGAAAGAAAGAAATTCAACAAAATTGTTAAATTTTCAAGCCAAAATAAAAAGTTTTGGCAAAACAGTTGAATTCTTAATAATGAAGAATATGAATTTTTGACTAAAAAGTTCATTTTTAACAAAATGATTGTATTTTCGATAGATGAATGGTCAAGTACGTAAAATTAGGAATAAATCGAGACCTACAGAAAAAAAGTAAAGTATTACATTAAAAATGAATTTGTACGCTTTTTTTGTACGCAATGCGAGTCATGTGCATCAAAATAATCAATAATATATTTAGGTGAAAATTCAGCAAATTTGTTTAAATATCTCTTTTCGTTGAGTTAAAAGATAATTTTTTAACGGATGAAACTATTTAATTTTTTTCCAAAAAGTTTACCTTTAATAAAATTACTTTCTTGGGATAAAAATCTAATTATTTTGTGGAATATATGTTTTTTTTTAATTTGTTTTTTTAACTAAAACTTGATTTTTTACTGAAAAAAGTATACCATTTTTGATTTAAAAATTCACATTTTTAGTTTCAAATTCAAATATTTGCTTGAAAACTTATCTTTCAGCTAGATAATTAATACTTTTGTCTACAAATTACTCTTTTGTGGTGAAATTTGATTGCTTAGTTTGAAAATTAAACTATTTCCTAAATTAAAAGAAAAGTGTAACCAGAAATGTAATAGTGAAAACTTTAGCTCAATAATTAATTGAAAAAACAAAGTTTTAACAAATGAGTTACATTTTTAACCAAAAAGACAAATCGTCAAGTAAAAAGATTGATTTTCTACCAAGAAGACGGATTTTTAACAAAGTACATTATTTTCAGCCGTATAATTTAATTTTAAACTAGAAAACAAAAATATTTCAGAGCAATGGAAAAATCTAGATTCTTAAAGGTTTTCAACAAAAAAATTAAATTCTTTTCAAGAATTTCAAAGGGAATCAGATAAATGAAAATTTTTTTAAGAGACATTGAAAACTTAAAAAATTAGGAAAAATTTGAATCATTTTGAAAGTTGTTGAAAAACTTTAAGAAAATTTCAAAAATTATTCAACATTGGACGAGATTTCCGAATTCGTCAAAAAAAAAAGATAGAAGATTTTAAGGAAATTTGAAACACAATTCAAGTTAGCTTAAGCTTTCACATTTTCAGAGCTCAACCGATTTTTTCTTAAAATTTTGTAAAATCCTGTAAAATGAAAAAACTTTAATAGAAATTTTCTAGATTTGTTTTCAGCATGTCTGAAATCTTTGAACACCTTTTTTAATTTTTTTGAAGAAAGCGAATACAATTATCATATTTATAAAATCTTCAAAACAAATAAACTTAAGATTAAATGAACAATAACGCCTAAAAATTATTTTTGTGATTTTGTTTATATGTTTTTCTTTGGTATGAATTAATAACCTGGAAAAAATAGAAGTTTTAAGAATATTATTTTGAACAGAATTTAGGGCGAATCACACATAATTCAAGTGATGAGTTCTTGAACTTTTTTTTAAATAAAACAAAAAAACAATCATTTTGAAAGAAAATACAAGTGGATTTCGAGAAATATAAGAAAAATACAGAAATTCGATTAAATTCATAAAAATTCAAAAAGAATTTTTTAAAAACTCGAATTTTGTTTGACGAAAAGTTAGCACTATAACTCAATCTGTCGTTTCCTTTTATACAAAATTTATTTTTTCTTCAATCATTAAAGGGATTATCTTATTTGTAATAATTAACTAACAGAGTTGATAAAAACTTCATTGTCATTATTGTTATAAATATTTTTACAAACAAAACAATGCATTCATTTTTCCTTATACAAACAAACCATTTTTTTATGTAAATTCTGTGACAATAATTTAATAGGATTTTTAAAACTGTATATAAGGCATTAAATTACAATTTTCATGATTTATAAAAATAATTTCTACAAACGAATATCTGAATCAAACTTGTCCACCTTATCCAAATTTGCCAAACTGAGTCACAGAGGTGATCAAGTCCCATTAACCTTTCAACCCAAGCCTCTAGCAGTGGCTCAGAGTGTTGCTGGCTCTCTTCCAAATCTCTACGCATAATTTTATATGAAAGGGGGTTCCTTCCGAAGTTGAGAAACGCTGGGGATACTTTTATAGTGCCATGTATCGCTGAGTTGTATACGAATCAAAATTGCAGCATGTTCACATCCCAGTCTTGGTGGTGTTTTATGCAGTAAAGATACTATCATCCTTTTTAAGACCCTATTGACCCTTTTCGTGAGGCTTGCCTGAGCGTGATAAACCGGCGTAGTGGTGTGAATGATGCTGAAATTCCGACACATCTGCTCTAAAAGCTTGTTCGTGAATTTGGTGCCATTATCGGTATGGATCACTTTAGGGTCATCCCAGCGAGACGCCACCAAGTTACCAAATGCTTTTCTTATTGCTTAACCTTCAGCCGCTCGTATCGAGACGCACTGAATCTACTTCCTTAAAAGTTCTTGGAATTTGAAAATATACTTATTGCTTGCTACACTTTTCGGAAAGGGACCCATGATCTCCCCGGCCACCACCGTCCATGTCTCTTCCACGACTTGCTAGATCATCATGCCGGCAAGCCGAGCCTGCTTAACTTTATTTTTCTGACAGGGACTACATAAAAGGACAAAGTGGACAACGTTGTGAACCATTTCCGGGCAGTAGTAGCGAAAAAACACCCTTGAATAGGTCTTCTCATTGCCCAAGTGACCAGCTTGGGGCTCTACATGCGCCTCTCGGAATACCTGGGTCCTTAGTTCTATTGGAAGAACCAGTTTCAGAGCCTCTAGATCAAGCAAAAGTGCGTGAATCACCACGTTTGGTTTGTGACGGTACAACTTCCCGTTCTTTATTTTTCAATCGGGGTAAATCTTCGACCGGTCTTCAACCGCCTGCACGCTCCGCAGGTACCAGGGATCCTTTGTTTTGATTACGCTCGCTACCAGGGTCTCTTTGTCCTCCTTTAACCCAGATAATGCGTCTGGGACGTGGTTAGAGCCCCCTTTCGATGCAAGATATCGAAATAATAGCCTTATAGCTCTAAAACCATTCCCGCGAGTCGACCAGGAGGGTTCCTCAGATTACTTAACCATCTTAGACTACTATGGAAAATGACTACTCTAAAAAAAACGCTTTTAAAAAATTTCCGAAGTTTACGGATTTTCCAGACCACGGACAGACATTTGCGTTCTGTGGCGGTACAATTTGGCTCAGCGGCTAAGAGAGTCCTACTCGCGAATGCGATGACCCTTTCTTTACCATCTAACACTTAAATCAGCACTACTCCCAACCCTGTGGCGCTAGAATCTGCCTGCAAGTTAAACGGGTTATTTACTACGCTTTTAAACTTTGGGTACGCTAGAAAAGGTGCGCCAGTCAAGGCCCTTTTTAAACTATCAAAAGCCTCTTTCTGTTCCTCACTCCAATGCCATTTAATATACGTCCTAAAGAGTCGTGTCAAGGGCTATGCAAGCCTCACCAATTTTGGGATGAATCTGCAATATTATAAAAAAAATCCATATCAACCCACGTAACTGTTTGACTTTTTAGGTCAGGATACAAAGTTATAGGGTTCCACCTTTTCAGGATCGACCTTGAGACAATCTTTATTGACCACAAATCCCAGATACCTAAACCCTGAGCTAAAAAACTCACTCTTCTCTGGGTTTATCGACAATCCTGATACCTTAACGCGATCAAGAACCTTCCCTAGCCATAACAAATGTTCATCGAAGTTCTCAGTGATGGGAATCATGTCGCCGGGGTAACTGAATACGTTAGGCTTCATTTCTGGTGTGATCACCCCTAATCGATTAGCCGTTAAAAAGTCGCTGGAGCTCTTGTGAGACCAAAAGCATCTTTTTGAACTCGAACAACCCTTTTCCTGACACAGTGAACGCAGTATCACGTTGACTTTTTTTCCAATAGTATCTGATTAGACAAGGCGCTTCAACTGTCTTAATATGTCTGTCATGTAGGGAAAAGGGTATGCATCTTTCTTGGGAATAGCGTTTAGATTCCGAAAATTTAGACATAAACGATATTTTTCTCCAGGTTTACGGTCCATCACAATTGGTGCGGACCATTCATTAAAAGATTCTGAGATAATACCCTTAACCAACAATCTAACAACCTCCTCGTACATTGCTTCTTGTACTTTCGGGAAGAATATGCGGTATCTATCTTTGATGGGAGCATGACCTCTAACGTCAATGGTAAAGGTAATGTAGTAGGTCGCGCCCAATAAGCCCTCCGATCAAAGAGGGAGCTTGATTCTCATGAACTCCTTCCAAGCTTCTTCCTAATCCTCGAGTAGAGCGGCCACGCCACTAAAACTCTTCTTTTCCACCAATTATTGTGCCAGGAGGTAGTGCTTACCCTGAAAAGCCGGCATAAAAACTTTCTGTAGGCGTCAGAGGAACGCCATGTCAAATTTTTCCTGACCCTCTAGCCCTAGGATCATTCCGTTTCCCAGGTTGTTAGCTTCTCTTACTTCGCATATTCAAGTAACTCCATCTATGGATATGGGCAGTTTAATCGCTGATAATCATTTTAGTCGAATCGTTAGCTACAATTATACGCAATTTTCTGGAACAGTCCAGTTGTCTTCCTAACACTTTCGCTATTTTATCCCACGTGGATCTACGCATCAAAACACAGGGAGAACCATTATCTATCAAAGTATCATGCGGGACTAAATCGATAGTTGCAATAACATGAATTCTATTTGCAACTTCTGTAGTCTCTACTATTCCGCTTATTAATTCTATTTTCGTAAAGTTATACTTTATCGTTTTTATAATGTCTAGGTCCTTCATAATGGGACGGAATCTACTCTGACTAGGGTTGCCAGACTCGTTAATGAGGTTTGGTGCCGTGTTTTTGGTGTTCTCGTGATGTCCGATGATGCCTCGAAACCTAGTTTGTCATCGGGCATGCCGATTGCCTGAAACTCAATCATATCGATGGTGGACTGATATGTCGCGGTTTTTATTTCTGCCTCTGCAGATTGGAGCTGGAGTGAGGCTTTCTAGTCAGTCCTAACATGAGTCTGTGACAGAATATCTGTGTTTAAAGGGCCTATGTGCCTACTAATGTCTCTAGTTTCAAAAGGGTTGTTTGAATTGCGACTGACTCTTAGATTGGATCTAATCGGGCTAGACGAAGCTTTAGTCACGGTAGCTAGTGACGAAGATTTATGTCAGGAAAAAAATGACAGGCCTGTCATTTTTCTTCTGCAGTTTTTTCGCGACTACAGGAAAACGTCACGCAAAACGACAGGAAAAATGACAGGGAAAACAACCGCTGAAAATAAAAATAGTTAATACCTGTCGAAAAAACTTGTATAAAATCCTTTCGGATTTTATATCGCAATCCTTGTATCATGCTGTCGGATCCTCAAGTATTCATTGCTTTTGATTATGATGCAAGTTTATGGAGGGCAAGAAACACGATGCATTTTGTTCGAGATCGCTAAATCCTTATTTTCATAAAAGCCTACAATTTTACGCCAAAGGACACTTAATTATTTCTCCAGCAGAAAGTTTGTCCTAATGTAATGTTAAAAATCACATCAGTTTTTGTATTGCTCCAAGAGCCAAACTTACGTCTGATTTGTGCTTCTTTGTCGATATCTCGATCATTCTTCTCGTATCATGTGATTTTTATTATGATATGTTAAGACAAAATTTCTAGTGCAGATTTAATTAAGTGTTTTTCGACGTGAAATCGTGGGTCTTCATGGAAAAAAGGACTTAGCGATCTCAACCCGAATGCATCGCGTTCCTTGTCATCCATAAAATTGCACAATAATCAAAAGCAATAAATGCTTAACGATCAGCCCGAATAAAACAATAGACTATGGTATAAAATCTGAAAGGATTTTATACAAATTTCTTATCACAGGTATTATCGATCTTTATTTTTGGCGATTTTTTTCTCTGTCATTTTTCTTGTTGTTTGGACTGTCGTTTTCCTGTGGTCGAGAAAAAGCAACAGAAATAAAATGACAGGAAAAAAATGATAGGCCTGCCGTTTTTCTCCTGACATAAATTTTAATATGGGTACAACTGGTCTACTTTTGCCCAAATCTCGCCATTTTGATGAGGATCGCCAGTCCTAGCGACAGAGTAGGAAAAAGGGGTTAGGCAACAATCAAAATTGGACACTCAGGGTGTACATATAATCATAGAGCTTTTTATCGGTGTTTGAACCAACTCTGCCAGGGTGCTTTTAATTCCAGGCTTGGTGTCGATACATGAGGTGTGTCGTGTC